>PVIW01000412.1:0-29270 GCA_004026585.1 Noctilio leporinus | reverse complement strand
TTGTGTAAATGTACCAAAGTTTTTGGATCCAATCATCCACTGATGTTAGGCTGTTTCCAGCACCTGGCTATTGTAAATAGTGCCGCTATAAACATAGGTGTGCATAGGTTCTTATGAATTGGTGTCTCAGGCTTCTTTGGGTATAGTCCAAGTAGTGGAATTGCTGGATCAAAAGGCAGTTCCATTTTTAGTAAAACATGGATTTCTTATTGTTTATTCCTAGTTATCATGAAACCCAAATAACTCTTAGATGTAGTATGTCAAGTTTCCCTTGTACTAAGTTTTGCTTGTTTGCAATAGACCATTCCACTCAAGCCTGGCTTCTGCATGCGGTCTCCCAAATGGGTGGACCCCAGGGGTGATGTATTTTGCAGGTTCAGGCTCCAGTGGCAAAGAGATTCTTCACATGTTCAGGTCCCCAGAATGCTGTCCACATGTCCTACCCTTTAAGTTTTTTTTTGTTTTTTGTTTTTTTTTTTAGACAAGGGGGGAGTAGGGAAGGGTGAGAGCAGGCAATCCTCCATATTTCCTCTTTTGACCCAACCTTGCAGAATTCCTGAAATGACTCCAACCAGATTATTCACAGGACAAGGCTTGGCAAGAACTGACAGGATATTGTGATTCCACATCAAATCTCTCTACTCGTGGCTTTGGCTGAAGCCCCATTCATTTGGACAATTGTGGGAACAAGGGCTTGCTATGTAAATATAGTGAGTTTAGTGTAAAAGACTTTCTGACAAGGCCCAAATGATGGAATCAGGCTGTATCTCATTTTAATGGGGGCAGAGGATGGTGGAATAAAGGCACGGCCTGGTCAGGAAGTAGAAAAGAAAAGCTAGAGATTCTAGGGATCACTGTAAGCTTTAGGGATTTGTCTACCTCTTCTTCATTTGGACTGGTTTATTGAAGCTCAAGGCAAAAAGAGACCCTAAAGTTCAGCAGTCATTTTACTAAGGAGGATCATGTACCCAGAGGTCAACGTGCTACCAAATGTCACCCAGCTGGTCAGCAGCAGAAGGGGGTCCAGGACCAGTTCTCCTGATTTGCGATCCGATGTTCCCCAATTTTCCTTCTGAAACTATGTTTAACTCATAAGTTACATCGTATGTTACATGATTCCTAATAATGTTTTTATATACACACATGCATACATGTATAAACATATAGGTATAGATGCAGTTTTAAAAAAAATATTTTATTTATTATTTTAAGAGAGAGGGAAAGGGAGGGAGGAAGAGAAGGAGAGAAACATCAATGTGTGGCTGTCTTTCACCTGCCTCTAGCTACAGACCTGGCTGGAGACCTGGCTTGCAACCTGGTTATGGGCCCTGGCTGGGGATCAAATCAGCGACCTTTGGGTTCATAGGCCGGAGCCTATCCATTGAGCCACCAGCCAGGGTAGTTTTAAATTTACTTTTGCTGAAGTAATACATATGCAATGTTTAAAGCCAAATGGTTTGACAAGACTTATACCAAGATAAGTAGTTTCTGCCTCATGCTAGATTCCAACTCCCAAACATATAATTCCGAGTCTTTTATTTGTTTCTTTTAATATTTATCTCTGTATTTGTACAGTTAGCTGATGCTTTTACTGGATTTTCAGGTTTCCTTATTATGTACTGATTTCTACTAGAGAATATGAGGAATTAGTTCTTTTTTATTCCTTCCTTGATGCACTCCTTCCTTCCATTATCTTTCAACCTTGTCATGCAGGGTTTCCTTTCTACCGTTACATTTTTACTTTCCAAAAGATTATTGTTGTTTCCCAGTTGTTTCCTTTTTAATTGTCTGCTGTTCTTGTTTAATGTATGTGCTATCTTTTCTTGTGACTAAAGGCATTAGTTAAGATTTTAAAAAAATTTTTTGCTTCTTTTTCTGTTTCTTCTATGCATTGATTCTGTTTCATTAGCATTCCTTTTGTTTTGTTTTTGACATCCACTTTCTAATCATTACTCTTCAAAATGAACCTAGACAACAATTACCAGGCAGTAGAGAAAAAGTATTTCATGTAAAAAAGAATAGAAATTTCTTTTGAGCAGCTTAGTTTCCCAATGGGGCATACTGCTGTTTCCTGTTTGAGGGTGGACTTTGGCTGCTAACAGTTCTCAAAGTCAAAGGCAGGAAAGGGTGGGGCTCATCTTACAGTGTGCAGATCTTCACTCACCCCTCAATCTCTTAAAAATATTTTATTTATTATTTCTAGAGAGAGGGGATGAGAGAGAGGCAGAGAGGGAGAGAGATATCAATGTATGGTTGCCTTTCACCTGCCTCCAGCTATGGACCTGGCTGGAGACCTGGCTTGCAACCTGGTTATGTGTCCTGGCTGGGGAATCGAACCAGCAACCTTTGGGTTTGCAGGCCGGCGCCTTATCCACTGCGCCACCAGCCAGGGCTCCCCCTCAATTTCTAACATGGTCCTTTCTCAAACTTTAGTTGGGTTTTGCTGAATCTAGACCCTATGTGGTTCAGCTTCTCCAGAACATTTCCAGGGATGAGAGGGGAGCTGGATCCAGCCCTTCCTCCTTGTTTCTCAGCCAATTCTATTAAGAATTCTGCAAAACACCTCTGCTCTCAGACAGACCAGCGTAAATCGTTTGGCTTTCAAGTTTGCCACTGCTGGCTTAGGTTTAAGCTTTCTCTGGGCATGACGTGTATTAGTAACCTTCTATTACTGCACATCTTCTCCCATTCCATTCGTCCTTTTGGGTTTCTTCCTTTTTTTAATCATACCCGTTTGGTGAAATTTTCAGGAAAGAGGGGCAATAAATGTTTATGTTAAAGTTTCCATGTTTAACTTGGAATCTTCTTTTTCCAAAAAGATACCTCTTTATTTCTCTGTGCTGCATTCTGGATACTTTGTTCAGATCTAGAGCCATCAGTTGGCTAATTCTCTCTTCAATTCTGCCTAATCTGCTGTTGGAGTTTTTTAAATTTAATAGACGTATTTGGTCTTCTAGATGTTCTGTCTTACCTGTTAGAAAAATATGCCTCTTTCGCTCCAGTTTCTTTGTTCCTTCATTCTATTTTCTTTTATCTTTCTGTGATTTTAAACAGATAAACTTGGTTTTTCTAACCTCTCAAGCCCTGGACTTTGCTGATTCTGTTTTCTTTCTTTTCCTCTGGTTTTGTGATGGCTGACTCACTATTGTGGTGATAATGAGCTCGTTTGTGGTGGAAATTTCTTTCTTCCTGTGGGAGGCCCACATGTCCTGAGATAGAGAAGGGCACCAATAGAAGGCTTTTGCATTTGCTGCTGCTGCGAACCACAGGGGTTTACTTGTCTGGGATTCGTTGTTATTTTGGGAGCTATCTATATGTTTTGAGCTAGTAATGTAGGCGCTACACCTATCCTGTGTACAAAATTACTGTTTTGATCCCTTGTTGGAGAATAATGCTGTTTTTCACCCAGCTCTCCAGGCATTGATAAGCCTCCTTAGTACTTTCTTGGGCCAGTAGGAAGCTAGTTCTTATTGCTGTTTGTGTTGCGTAGTAAGCTATACCCTGTTTTGTGAGGTCAGGACTGGAATTCTGCGATTCACATCTTTTCTTTGCCATCTGGCTGTCTCTCAGCCCTTGCCAGGAGGGGTTCAGAGTGGGATGGAAACAGAAAAGGAGGGAAGAGACCACTTTCTGTCCGCTAACTGTTCCTGAAGCATCACCTTCCCGATGGCTCGTTGCCCCAGTGAAGGCAGTGGTGCTAGTTTCTGGCTTCTTTGACACCCCTCACGGCAGCCTCCACCCCAGAGACACCAATACAAACTGGGAAGCACCCATTCTTTGGAGCGTTGGGTCTCCAGTCAGCAAAGACCTGCCCACCCTCCCCCCAGGCTCTAGGTTCTAATAATCCCTCTCCAAGAACATCAGGGTCCAGATGAAGAACCACCTGTCGAGAAGCTTCTTTGATAGCTCCCAGTCTTTCCCGTCTTCTTGTATTCATGCCCTTGTGTAATTTCCACCCCTTGGACCTAACAAACAACTAGAATGTGGCTCAAGTGATGGGAGATGGTTGGTTAGAGAGAGTTAAAGCTAGCTTCCACCTTGCTCGTCCTCTCTCCCTCTTGCTTGCTTGCTCTGATGGAAGTCGGCTGCCGGTATGGAGGCCCAGTGGTGAGAAGCCGTGGGAGAGCTCTGGCCAACACCCAGCCACGAACCAAGGCTCTCAGGCCAACAGCTCATTGGAACTAAATTGTGCCAGCAGCCACTCGAGTGAGCTTGGAAGCAGATCCATCCCCATTGACACCCTGATTCAGAGCCTCCCCAGATAAGTCACATTCAGATGCCTGAACCACAGGAACTGTAAGATGATAAGTATTGTTTTAAGCTCAGAAATTTTGGGGCAGTTTGTTATACATGAATAGATGACCAATACTACCCTACTTGTCCTAACAGATTAAGTTTTTGATGGAGACAGAAGATCTTCAAAGGGGCTGGCTTGCTGTAGAGACAACAGGGTCTAAGACCTCTGTCTCTAGCATCTGAGGGTCCAAGACCTTCGCGCTGCTCCCAACGTGGCATAAAACCATGGTCCTCCACTGTTAGGGCTCATGTCCGAGATGTCCATCTCACGGCATCATGTCCCTGCCAGCTCCCTCTTAGTTTCTGGCTGCGTGGGAAAATTCCCCTTACGCTTGCACTTGACTGTGTACTGTTAAACCTTCTGTAATATCTACCCAAGTTTTCTCCGTGTTTGAGGAAGAAACAGACATCCCTATCCGCCCAGTTCTCATTGCCAGAAATCCAAAGCCAAGCAGAAGATTCTATATCTCCATACACAATATCAGGAAGTCTCTGTATTTTAATTCTCAATATTTAAACAGACTGATCTTTACCAAGTTGTTAAAACACAAACTCTGGTTCATAGTCTGCATGATCTCCCAGGATGAATGCCATTAAGACAATCTGGTGGCTTAATTGCTTCCTCACTGACGACTTATGACTTTGAACAGCTAGAAAAGTAGGGTATCAAAACAAATACTTGAAGGCCAAGGATAAAAAATGCTAATAATTAGTAACAGCTAGAAGCAAACTTAATTCTCAGGGGGCCTCTCATGCCAGCTATTTAATGCAAATTAACAAATGACATTTTAATGTAAAGGACTTGAAAGATAATATTCCAATTTTTCAAGAAA
This sequence comes from Noctilio leporinus, assembly GCA_004026585.1. NCBI lineage: Eukaryota > Metazoa > Chordata > Mammalia > Chiroptera > Noctilionidae > Noctilio > Noctilio leporinus. The sequence goes on along the minus strand of PVIW01000412.1, from coordinate 24,141 downwards.
GATCAATATTTCAACAAACAATAATGTGTTGGAGGAAGGAATTTAGAACTAGAACAATAATGTTATTTTAGGGTTAAGTGAAGTGTTATGTGAAGTTTATATCAATGGATCCAAAATTAGACCAGATTGGAGTTAGGTGTCACATAAAAATGAAAGGTGTAAGCAATAGCTGATCGCAAAGTGGTAAAATTGGTCTTACAACCCTAGATAATGAGGCAATCTCTTATTTATTTGAAGGATTGTGAAGGATCATCCTAAATTAAAATGGTGTTGCTTTGAATTCTTGAATCTTGTGCTGTAGATAAAAGTTAAATAAATAATGAAACAGCATGTTGGTTTCTGTGCTGGGTTGCACTGGATGGATAATTTTCACCTGAAGTGTAGAAACACACCCCTGCATTCAGACTGTAGTCTCACCATAGCCAGGAGTGACATTATTTTTGTGGTTGGTTTATATACAATTATGGGGGGGAAAAAACACCACTCAAAGCTGATGACTTTCATTTGTGCCCTGCAGGTGACAAACCTATTCCCACACTTTCTCTCATTCGAGTCTTAAAACAAACCTGTGATAGGTATTATTTATTTACTTATTTTGAAGCAGAAAATTTAAAATACATTTTCAAGGTTAAATTATGCAAAATAGAAAGGAATTATTAGTGCGGTCATTACCAAATAGGTAAAGGTTTTAAAAATATCTAAGACATGTAAAATCTGCCTGGTTATTTAATTAGAACACAAACTCCATCCTCTGAATGTAAGTGTATCAAGTTTTTTTGTTTTTTGTTTTTTGTTTTGTTGTTTCACTTTATTTATTTTATTTGTTTTGCCTTTTCAAAATTGTTCTTTTACAGTTTTCCCAATTTTCTTTCCATTGTTCTCCCCTGACCTGTCCCCACCTCTCCTCCTAGTCAATCCTCACCCTGTTGTCCATGGTCCTGGATAATTTATACCTGTTTCTTCACCAAACCTTTTTCCTCCTTTCCTCCTTTATCTCCTTCCCCGCTCTCCTCTGGTCGCTGTCAGTCTGTTCCTTGTTTCCATGCCTCTGGTTCTATTTTGCTTATTTGTTTTGTTTATTAGGTTCCTCTTATCGATGAGATCATGTGGTATTTGTCTTTCTCCACCTGGCTTATTTCACTTAGCATTCTTGGCCTCATTTGATAGATAAGGGGATTGAAAAATTACTGTACAACCTGCTTGGGGTCATATAATTTGTAAGTGCAGAATTCCTCTCTGGAACTCAAGTGTATTACCATACTCAGTGATTTCCTCCTTTTCTTTTTAAAAAATTGTTGATACTTTTGCAGTTGTCCCCATTTTCCTCCCTTTGCCCACCTCCACTGATGTCCCACCTCCCTTCCCTCTCTCTGTCCCTGCACTGCTGTCTGTGTCTATGAGTTATGCATACATATTCTTCAGCTAATCCCTTCACCCTTTTCATCCAGTCCCCCCTCCCCACTGTTGTCAGTCTGTTCCATGTGTGTGAAATAGACCGATCAGAAAAAGGCAAATTCTATTTGATCTCACTTATCTGTGGAAACTAAAGAACAAAATAAACTACCAAAAAAAAAAAAGAAAGAAAGAAAGAAAGAAACAGAGGTAGAGTGATTTCTATTGCCCCATTCATTCCGTCCCTTCAAGGGTATCTGGGTTTTGGTCTCTGTAATGATTGGCAAAGCCAAATGAGTGGCCTCTCTTATCATTCTTTAGTGTTTTAAAGCTGTCCTAGCATTTGTTTATAGTCTTTCATTTAAATTTGTTTTCTATCAAGATAGAATTCTAAGGCAACCTCAAGACAGTAGACTGAAATACCTTCTTTGGCAAGTCTATACTGTCCTTATGTATTATTTTCTTCAATAAGAAAAATATTTTCTTGAAGTGTACCTTGCAGACAGGAAAATTTCATGCAATAAGTTTTTAATAATAGAAATACCTATATATTCAGGGCTCTTGGCAAGAAACAGAAGTTTCCAGTGCTTCAGACCCTCTCTCAGTCACCACTCCAAAAGGTAATTGCTGGCCTGACTTCTAATGATGTGTTGGCTTTGTCTGTTTTAATACTTTACATAAATAAAATCTCTTGTGTCTAGCTTCTTGTATTTAACAGTATGTTTGGGGGGCTTATCCATGTTGTAGAATACTTGTTTTCAATGCAACATAATATTCCATTGTGTGGGCTTTATTATCTTATTACAATATTATTATTATAAATAAAAGAATATATCATAATAGTGACAGTTAATAGGATAGACAAATACTTTAGAATAGCACTATTGATCCATTCTACAGTTGGTAGGCATTTGGATGTTTTCTAGTTTTGGGCTATTATTAATTAAGTTCCTCGTGAACATGCTAGAACAGGTCTTTTGATGAACATAAGTACACAGTGTTTGGGGGGCAGTAAATGCCACCCAATTCTTGAACACTGACATTCTTTTACTGGCAGCAATAAAACTATATAAAGATTATAACTTTTCATTTACATATTTTATGTTAATAATCTAAATCATAATTTCTAAAAAGCCAAGATTCTTGAATTTGAAATTTACCCTTCATATTGAAATATTAATTGACATTACCTTTGAAGAAAATATTTGCTAAATTGCAGAACCATAAGCTGAGTTCCGGTCTGAATCATTCAGACTGGAAACATACATACCTTATTCATTTTGACTTCATCACTTTAACATTTGTTATCATTCAGAATGAAACTCAACTGATGTCTCTTTAATTTAGCAAACGTTTCTTCAAAGGTAATGTCAATTAATATTTCAATATGAGAAGTAAAGTTCAAATTCAATACGTACTCATCAAACACATTAGAAATTGTTTCATGTATAACTCATAAGGTAATTGAAAATGGATCTTACCTAGAAATGAAACCAGGTTCCTCAGGAAATGTCCTTTAGGGTTGTAAACTGTGTTAGCAGGTCTGAGTTGGCAATATTTTACAAAAATAAATAATTTCTTTTATAAGTAATACTACATTCTGTCATTTCAAATGATCTGACTTGAATGTGGCACTGGCCTAGATGAATAAGTGTGGCTTATATATAAAGACAGAATACTTACTAAGATGTAGAACTTCCCCCAATTAATCAAGAGGGACACAGGTAATAAGGTAGTCCTTATCACACTGAAATATCCATTGAGCAATTGGTGCTTGGAAGTCCCTGTGTAAATGGCAAAATGTTCCATCAGGGGTTGTTACTAGTGATCATGCCACTCCTGTCCTCTCCCCTCCCCACCTCATTCTTTCCTAAATGTTTCTTCTACAGAGATACAAACATGGAGTTAGGTCATTTCCAATGTTTTCTCCCTAAACACCCTCCTCCCAATTTTTGCCCTGAGTTAGTTAATACTCAAGCCCTTGGCTTAGCAGAGTTCTTGTTTTGACAAAGCCGGGCTCTCTTCAAAGGAATTCCCCTGACACCTCCTAAGAATAAAGCTTTTCTTCATCTTCTAGGCAATGAATTTGGAGAAGTGTTAATTGGGAAAAGTGTCTGGTGCCCTGACAGTACAGAAAAAAAAAGCCTTAAAGCTGCTTGAGAGGTGGAGGGGTCAGGAGCTGGGCAGAGAAGACAGAAGGGAAGATATTTCCAGATCTTTAAAGTGATCTTTAGCCCAAGACCTGAAGGGTGGTGTATGTGCTGGTGTTGGGTGTGAGTTAGCCGGTGTGTCTGGGGCGTGAAGGGATGTGTGTAGGGCACCAGATGAACCTGACACAGAGATTCTACCTTTGGCTGCACGTTGGAAGGTTCTGGGACAGCACTTATCTCTTACCACAGCCATGGCATGTGTCAACCATGAAACTGCCCTAGTGCCCGGCCTGGAACATTTGTTGTCTTGTATCTGAGGAGACTTTTGAGTGGTGACTCTATGAGATATAGATTTAGTAAAATTAATCATATTCTTATTAACCTATGTGCACAACTAAGGGACTCACACCTTCAAGGAGGTGCAATATGGGAGGCTGGCTGTGGATTCTCACATACCTGAGTGCAAGCCTGGTTCCCTGCAGCTGGGATCTGAGATCCAGGGTTCTAGGTCGGGTATTTATATACGACTTCATCTCTAAAATGAGAAGAACAACAACACCCACCTCTTAGAGTTGTTTTAAAGGTAGAATTGAGATAATACAGGAAAAAGCTGGGCCTACTGCCTGGCCCATGGTTAGCACTCAGCCTGTTTGACATGCTGAGTTAGAGAGTAAAATCCTTAATGGCTTTCTATTTAGTTTTCCTCTGTAAGTTCTTTAGAGAATTGGTCATTTAGATCAAAACCAATAACATTTATATAGCGCATTAAAATTCATAAAGTGCTCTCATATACTTTCTTTGATCAACATAATAATCTGGGTGATAAATAAGAACGAGAAAATTGAGGTTCAGAAATGTTAAAAGTTTCACGCAGGGTTATTTAGCTAATATAGCTCACAGATGGAATTCATCTCATGGCTAGATTATCATCATGCTCTGGGTATTTAAATAGGAAGTTTAGAGTGGGAGGCCCTAGAAATGCACACGCCGACTTTCTCCTCCAAGTTCCCCAGAAAAAGGTAAGGAGTGGGATCAAATAAGTTGGGCTCGCACCCCCACCACCTCCTAAGAGTGGAGGGCTCAAAGGGGTTAATAGATAGAGTACATAAATAGCAAACATTTATTTTTGGCATTTCTGGAGGCTTGGAATTCTCAGATCAAGGAGCCAGCAGATGTGGTATCTGAGAAGGAGAGGCTTCCTTATAGCAACATCTTCTCCCCGTGTCCTCACATGGCCTTTTCTGGGTGTGCAGGCACAGAGAAAGATCTCTGGTGTCTTCCCCTCTTCCTATTAGGCACCAGCCCTCTGAGTTGAAGACCCTTCCCTTACGATACCATTTTATCTTAATACCTTCTTAAAGGCCATATTTCTAAATATAGTCACATTGGGGGTTAGGGCTTCAACATACTAGTTTTGGAAGGGACACAGTTCCGTGTATAACACCGCTCTAGGAACACACATAAGCTGAGTATCTCTTAGTGAAAATCTGAACTCCCAGGAAAAAGAATCTCATTGGCTTAACTTGGGTCATGTGCCTATACATAGTCCATCCATCTATTACTAGGGGGTTTGGTAGGATCATGATGGGTTAGAGCAGGTCCGGTGGAAGGGAGGCCTTGAAAGTCAGGCAGATGTGCCATACGCAGTGTATCCCAATGTGTTGATATTTAGATGCCTTCCCTGGGTAAAAAGTAATTCAACCTACTTAGTTTATGTTCTGAGTATATTGAGGAACCTTGCTACATATGGGACTAAGAATAGCTCTGGCTGATGTGGCTCAGTGGATTGAGAGTTGGCCCATGAACTGAAAGGTTGTAAACTCAGGTCCTAGTCAGGGCACATGCCTGGGTTGTGGGCCAGTTCCCAGTTGGGAGCATGTGAGAGGCAACCAATTTTATACATTGGCGTTTCTCTCCCTCTCTGCCTCCCTCCCTCCCTCCCTTCCCACTCTCTAAAAATAAGTAAATAAAATCTAAAAAAAAAAAAAGAAGGAATATAATATACTGGGTTGTGGAAGCACATCCCTCTTTGAGGGAATGTCCACTAGCAGAGAATACAGTTGTCATTCTCTGAAGTGCCATGTTTTACTCTACGTCACCAGCATGTTGTCCACCAGTGTCCCAGCTTCCTTGGCCTGCATCTTGGTGAGGAAGCTTCTCAGCACACAGTGGAAGCCCCAACATGTGCAACTAGATATGACTGATGACGGGCCACTTCCATCAGCCTCAGGGACTGTAGAGGAACTGTAGATAGTCCCCCTCAAGTCTGCTCCTCCTAGTACATGTCCAGGTACTTTTCAGTTGCCAAATTCCAAACACGCTCAATCATTCATAAACGTGGAAATCCTTTTGCAGAAGCACTTATAGGTTAATTGGATTTGATTCTTATCTTGTGTTATGGACTTAATGTTTGTGTCCATCCACTTGCAGTGAAGACTTAACCCTGAATGTGATGGCATTTGAATGCGGGGCCTTTGGGGGATGAATAGATGTAATGAGGCCATGATAGGTTTAGTGTCCTAATTGGAAGAGAGAGTTCAGGGCCTCTCCTCTCTGCCATGTGAGGACACACGATGGTGGTCTGCAAATCAGGAAGAGGGCCCCCCACCAGGAACTAACCATGCTGTACCCTGACCTTAGACTTTCCAGTTTCCGGAACTGTGAGAAATAAACAGTTTTTTGTCTAAGCCAAATACAGTGTATTTTGTTATAGCAGTTTGAACAGACTAGATGACTTGGCCTGAATTATTGGATGAAGGGTCATCCAAGGAATGGTGAGGAAAAAAGTGAGCTTTTTCCTTACTGTGAATATCTGTAGCATCCAGCCTGGATGTAAGGCTACTCTTACATAATTGGGGAAGTTTGGCTCAGACACAGTTTGCATTTAAAGGTTATTTACATCATCAAAATGTATTCAGATGTGCAAATCAGTGAGGACTGCCACTGCGCTGATGTAAATGGAACAGGTGCAGGATGCTTTGAGCATCGGTAACTGGAGGCAAGTGGCTATGCAGCGTTGAATGACAAATGGGAGGATGAAAACAGAAGAAAGCCTGGCTGAGTCCTGTGTGTACCAGTCAAGGTTTAATAAAAAAAACAGGACACATACTTGTATGTGTGTGTGAGTTTATATATACATGCAAAATATTACATATGCCACTTATTTTAGGCCATATATTATACTTTTTACATTATGGTTTATCATGTTACATTCCATTATCATGTTATGTAATTAAACATGCATTATGCATTTTATATAATATATTTTATATTACAGACCAGGATTTGACCTCATGTAACTGTGGGAGCGGGACATGCCGCTTCTGTAAAGCATTGGTCCCGGAGTCTGAGACTGGAGCTTGAAGCCTACCGGGCAGTAGTTGGGAAGAGAAGGTGGTTATAGACGGGAAGGAAGCAATGTCAAACTGGTTCCCATAGCACAGACTAGATCCCATCACCTGTCCGTCCTTGTTGCCACTGACCTTCACGGTGACAGAGGTGTCCTGAAGAAGTCTGGCCCTTTGTCATGGAGCCAAACACACCCTAACCCAAAAGAGCAGATGCAGCCCCAGGGCTGCCTCAGGCCAATGTGCTGGCAGACCTGCCACAATGCACGTCAGCTACAATGCCTTCATCTCTTTAGATCTTCCAGAAGCATCTCTTTTGTGGCCCACCCTGACGGAAAACATACAGGGAAGGAATTCTGACACACTGCAAATGACCTCACCACAGCTGCATAATAAATGACCCTAGAAATTAGTGGTGTAAAATGACCATTTGTCATGCTCATGGATTTGGTGAGTCAGGGATTCCGACCAGGCTCAGCAGCCACTGCTCATTTCTGCTCCACCATGTCTGAAGTCCCGAAGCCTTGTTCAATCACATGTCTGGTGGATGATGCTGGCGGGGGCCCAGCTCCTCTCCATGCATGTGTCTCCTTGTTTGGCCTTCTTCTCAGAGTGGGAACCGGGTTCCAAGGGCAAATGTCCGAGACAGCGCCAGGTGAAGGCCACATTCTTTATATGACTCAGCCTTGAAAGTCATCTTGTCTTGGTTGGAGCAGTCCCCAGCCTCACCCAGTTCCACTGGGAGGAAACACAGATGCTGCCTCTTAGGGGAAAGGCAGGCAACTGTGTTGTAACGAGAGCTATGGGGACATAGGTGTTCATGCAGCGGGTATGGGAAACACAATCCGCCACAATGGCCTTGGTGAAGAGACTGTGACCATCGCATGTTACAGAGAAAACCATCCGGTGTCATTTATTTAATTTGGGCCTAGATTTTATTCTGACAACATAAAATAAAAACAGAGGGCTCTGCTCCAAACAGTTCTAGCCTGGGGCCAATCCAAGTCTTTCATGAGGTAGCAAAAAAGGAGGAAAGGTTGCATTTTGCAGATGCAGTAAGACACTTTTTTATTAGAAGTGTTAAGTACTCAACTGAAACTGGCTTTAGGCACAAAAGAGAAATTTGGGGCTCACAAAAGTGAAAATTCCTGACTATTTCTGATTGTAGGTAGGGATTTATTAGAGAATACAAATTTTGCCCGACCCTGCCATGGGGCCCAGCATGGCCTCATCGTTTTCAGTGCGGCTCCCATCCCCAAACAGAAGTCTGCATGGACCTTAGGACTTATAATGCCTGATGAAAAGTGGGTTCCCCCCCCGCCCCCAATTGTTTGTTTTTGTTTTGTTTTCCTGATCATGCTGGCAAGTTCTGGGGAATGCTCTGATTGGTCTAGCTTGGGTTAAACCAATCAAATGACCGGTGAAATGGCAGACTCTTACTGGCTTTCCCTGGGTCTATCAAGAATTCGTAGTCTGCTCTACACACCAGTGAATAGAGCAGAGATTCTACTGTGGTTCAGGAAAGTTTCTGAGATGAGATACAGACCAGAGCAAGACTAGTCTACTTCACTGTCCAAAGGAGAGAGATGTAATCATTGCTGATATTTCAGTGGTCAATAGCTCATCATTTGTGTTTTCTAATTAAATTTTCATGTGGATACCCACATAATTAATTCAATTTAAAATAAAATAGCCAAAGAAATCAAGGGAAAAGGCCCCTTAGTAAATATAAGGAACTCTTTTAGTTCCCTGAAGGAAAAATTACACTAACATTAGCTGTAACCTAGTCAATGGGAACACCTCCCTATCCCCCTATGCATCAGTTCAAGAACTTGGCCTGGGCATTAGCCTTGTAGGGCTGCAGTAACAGAATACCACACATGGGGAGGCATAAATGGCAGGTGTTTATTGTGTGAGACCAAGATGTCAGCAGGCCTGGATCCTTCTGAGGCTTTGAGAAAGAGTCTGTTTCATGCCTCTCCAGAAGCTTCTGGTGGCTTGCTGGTCACCTTTGACATTCTGTGGCTTGTAGAAGAGTCACTTTGATCCCCACCCTTACGTTCACATGGCTTTCTCCATGTACATGTGACTACTGTGTCCAGATTTCCTCATTTTATAAGGACACTATCCTAATGACCTCATTTGTACTTGATTACCTGGGTAAAGACCCCATTTCTTCAGAAGGTCACCTTTTGAGGCACTGCGGCTTAGGACTTCAAATGGCATTTTGGAAGGACACCATAGCAGCTTGGTGTCACATTAGATATTTTAATTACATTTAAAATCGAGTTGCTCTTCCTTAAAATTTACATCTCACAGTAGCTTTTTGGCAAAATCATTATTTCCTCTGGAACACCTCTTGCTCTCATTAATAGTTCAGTCCCTCCATGAAAGCAAAAATGAGTATTTCTCCAAATGTTAACACAATAGGATTATTGAATATTCCTTGGATATTTGAATATCTTTGTATGTTACATAATATTTTTCTCTATCCTCAAGCTAGGAATGACCAAACATAGTTCTAAACCTGAAACTGATGAAGCAAACATTATCCCTGTCAGAGACCAGGTAATATTATTCATTATTGCCAAAGTAAAAAAAAAACACAAAACTTTGATTATTTACAACAAAGTTGTCAGGCAACTTAATCCAGCATAATCAAATAGTTGGAGGAAAATCTAGAGTGTAAGAAAATTATACCAACATGAGAAGTCTTGAAACCCTAGTTGGCTTGGAGGAAGTAACTGTGAAGCAGTATTTGTATACTATTTATATTTCTTTTTAAATTGAATTTATTGGGGTGACATTGGTTAATTAGGTTGTATAGGTTTCTGGGGTACAATTTTATAATACATCACCTGGATATTGTATTTATGTTCACCGCCCCAAGTCAAGCCTCCTTCCATCACCATTTACCCCTTGTTTATCTTCTACTTTCCCCCACCCTCCTTTCCCTCTGGTGGTCACCACACTGTTGTCTGTGTCTATGGGGTTTTTTGTTTGTTTATTTAACTCCTTTTCCCTTTTCACCCAGCTGTCAGCTTGTTCTCTGTATCTATGAGTCTGCTTCCATTTTGTTAGTTTACTTTATTCCTTTTTTTAAAATTTCATTTTATTGTTGTTGTATTACAATATCCATCCCCTTTTTGCTCCCCTCTGTCCTCCCCACCCCGACCCATTCCCCCCTCCCCCCAAAGTCAATCCCACCTGTTGTCCATGTCCATGGTTCCTTTATACTAGGTTCTTGTCTAAACTGCTCCCCTTCCTTGCCTCTTTCTCCCCCCAACACCTTCCCCCATGACCACTGAAGGCCTATTCACTGTATTTATATATCTGGTTCTGTTTTGCTTGTTGTTTGTTTTGTTCATTATTGTCCTGTAATGGGTGAGATTATATGGTACTTGCCTTTTATAACTGGCTTATTTCACTAAGCATAATACTCTCCAGGTCCATCCATGTTGTTGCAATAGGTAAGATTTGCTCCTATTTTTTATGACTGAGTGGTATTCCATTGTGTAAATGGTCCTAAGCTTTTTTATTCACTCATCTACTGATGGGCACTTGGGATGCTTCCAAATCTTGGCTATTATAAGTATTGCCACAAAAAACATAGGGGTGAATATATTCTTTTGCTATTTTTCAAGATTTTTAAAGTTACAGTTTTCTGTGGTCAGCAAAAATAGTGATTTTTTTTTCATAAATGGGAAAAGAGAGCCATAATCTGGCACTAGCTCACTGATGTGATTGGATCCTTAGCTAGTGCATATTCTTGAAAATGAAGGTTGAAGTTCCATCTATTAATTGTTACATTTTTGAATTGTGTATGATTTCTTGTGCATTAAACTGTGAAATCCTCTGTTTGGAGGTTGCAGCTCTGAATTATTGACTAGCTCTAAATTTAACTGGATTTTTTTTTTTTTTTTAAATCCAGAGTTCTAATCCTGAGAGGCTAAAATGATTCATCTATAACTTTTAGCCTTAGTTTCCCCAGTTATGCCAGGGGTATGTTTACATTTACTTTATTAAGATAGTGAGTTCCAACCTTCAAAATACTTATTAAAACATTGCCTCTCTTCCCATCAAAAGAGAGAAGGCTTTTCAAAAAAGAAGAAAAACTAATTATAGCATTTACAGATACCCAAGGGATAGGGAATATTAGATGGTTAGAACTCGAATTCAGAATGTTTTATCTATTGCCTTTTTTATTGGTCCAATAGCAACAGAAGGAAAGGCAAGCTATATTCAACTTTATGGTCCATTTTCTCAGGTGTGGTAACAGCGCTGTGGCTATGTATGAGGTTGCCCTTATTTTAAGGATACGTGCGCACTGCATCTTAGGAATGAAATGTCAACATATTATCAACTTACTTTCAAATGATTCAGCAAACACACACACCTACACACACATACTGTATATTCTTGAGCTCAATATGTAGATGTTGTACTATTTTTCCCACTTTTCTATATATTTGAAAACTTTCAAGTTGTAGAGGAAAAGAGATGGTAAAAATGGTGAAAGTTATCCCCCCGGCCCCCGACCCACCGTTTATTGATTTTAGAGAAAGAGGAATGGAGATCGAGAGGGAAGCATTCATTTGTTGTTGCACTTATGCACTCACTGGTTGATTCCTGTATGTGCCCTGAATCCGCAAACGGGGGGTATCAGATGATGCTCTAATCCACTGAGCTACTCAGCCAGGGCCTGGAGAAAGTTTTCTCCTCCTGGTTAGTTTGTCATTTAATATATCCTGTGCCTTCCACATCCCAGGTTTGACTCATTGCTCCCCACCCCAAAAGAACATAGTTAGGCTCAAAGCCTGTTAAAAATATTTTTTGGGGGGTAAAAACATTTCCATTTACAAATTATTCTCTACTTAATGGAGCACTTGGAGGGTTAAATGAGCTATTCTGAGTAAGGGGCTTGCGCTTGGCCCCAGGTAGTTCATGGCAACAGCTCCAACAGGCTAACAGAAATCAGTTTATATTATTAGCGCCAATAAGATTAGCTGATTAAAATAGCTCACCTGTACTCCCAATTCTGTGGTGGAAAAACAAATGGAATGTGTCCTAGCCCCTGAACAGTCTATGTGACTAGACTATGAGCCACAATTGGAGACATGAAACTGGACACTGCCTCTGTCCCAGCATCCTCTTCATGCCCCATGGAACCTTTGTACCACCATTCTCTGGAGATGCATTTGGGGTCAAGTTACACAATGACTCCATGTATAGACCAATCAGCACCTTGCATCCTTCTGGCCAGGGTAATCGGCTTCCTGACGGTCATGGGACATCAATTCCACCCATCACAGGTAAAAAGATTCAATTCCCAGGCCTTTGTTGTGATGGGGGAAGTAGCCTTCCTTTTCCTGTTGGCATGCATGCAGAAATATCATAGGGCGGGCAATGTGGCAGATGTCTGTGAGCACATGGGTCTGGAGCAAGTGCTGAGCATCCAAGAAGCAGAACCGAGAAAGCCAGACACGGAAACACCATCCCAAAGAAATTATTTGAGCCTGGATCAAGACCTCCTTCTGGATACTTCAGTTTTGTGAGCAAATAAATTCCCTTTCCTTTTTCTACTGGTTTGACTTAGGGGTTTTGTCACCTGCCGAAGCAAGAATCATAAGTAATACAGTTATGGGAGCTTGGGTTTGAGGAGAGGTGTCAGGTGATCCATAAGTTGGAGAGGCTGAGTTATAGAGACAGGTTCTAAAATTCCAGGAAACACATGTTCTCCTTCCTTTGAAATCATAAAACACTCTGTTTCTACAATTGATATGACATGTATCACATCTTGCCTTGGATGACAATTACAGTTCTCGTAGGGTGGGTACCAATTTTACTACCATAAAACTCCGGTGTGCAGAAATTGTAACTTTCTTTATTGTTTTATAATTGAGCTTAATTTAGCTCACAAGTCCTCGTTTCTGTTAATGGCAGAGAACTTAATCTTGCTGATTCCAGGACATTCTGTCAGTTCTGTTTTAAAATCTGGTTTCCTTTGCGGGGAAACACTTAGTTAATTCAGGATTCCTAATCCCTTCATCTCTAATCTTCCTCCTGGCAGGGATCTCTGTTCCGGAAAGTGTGGCCGAGAGACAGCAGGCCTGGTTGGAGAGCCAACCTCTGACCATGCTGGGAACCTCTGTGATTGATTCACTGGAGGTGAGTGGTTGTTACTGCTGGCCCCAGCCGTGCCCAACTCTTAGCTCAGCCATGTCCCTGTCTAGACCCCAGCCCGGGCTGCCCACACAGTCCCATGGTTTCTCTGACAAGTGCACCAGCTCTCATGTCTCTGCTCTTCTTGGCATCCCAATGCAACATTTGGGGACGCTGGAGTCCTCCACATCCTGGGGCCTCTCAGCATCCGTTGGCCCTAAACCAGCTTTGCTCTCATTCTTGTGCTGCAAGAACCACCCCATGTGGTTCAGGGCACTCAGGGAGCCGGCTTCCTCCCCAGGCACTCAGACAATCCACTTTGCTCTGTGGCTGCAAGCCTCACAGGGAGAAGGGGTTTGATTTTATGAATGGATTCAGAGCCTCCCCCTCGCCTCCCCCATTGCCTCCCGTCTGCGGGCTCCCCAGCCTCCCTGCCTGCCCTGCCCCAGTTCAGGAAGCACCCTTGGTCCTCCTGTGCACAGTGGGCCATGCGCTTGGCTCTGGGGGCCCCCAGGTTGGCTCTTTATATTACTTGAAATAATGATGAAAATCCTGTCCTCCCTCACCTGCCTGGCTCTTCAACAGAAAAGTATGAGTCCTAAGTCCTAGGAGTCCTAGGATTCCTGAGTCCTAGGAGTTTGCCACCAAGCTCCCAATGGAAAGTCTGGTGACTTGTTCTGGCTGCCCTCTTGGGGGCCAGATTCTCCCCGAGCCTCCTCCCTGTGTGCTTTCAGTGGAGGAAGGTGCTCCAGGGCAAAATACCAGACCTACAGAGCCAAGTACTGGGAAGGAAAAGCACCAGGAGGTAGTGAGATCTGGCTGAGCTTCCAGTCATGAGAGCACCTGGTGTAGTGCCTGGGCTGGCTCGCCCTGTGGGCATGGGATGGTCATTGGCTGCCACCTGTGCTGGCCTTTGGGCACTCCCGCATGGGCCAAACTGTACCCACTGTTCCGAGAAGCATAACCTGGAAAGGAACTATTCTGTTAGCCTTGGAGAGTTGGCCTTGGTGTTTTCTATCAGCAGTGTTGTACTCAAGGAAACGACTGTGAGTTTCCGGAGAGTTGGCTTGGGGTGTTAGTGACCTCTGTGGTGCTCAGTCACCCTCAGGGGTGAGGGGTTAAATTGTGTCCCCCAATAGCTCTGTGGATGTCCCTGGCACCTGTGAAAGTGGCTTTGTTTGTAGATAGAATCCTTGCAGATGTAAGCAGTTAAGGATCAGATGAGGTGATACCACATTAGGGTGGCCCCTAAATTCTAAGGCTAGAATTCTCATAGGAAATAGGGAGGACATTCATGGACACGGGCACACAAGGGGAAGGCCATGCGACACCGCTGACAGGGAATGGAGTAATATGTCTACAGACAAGGGAACACAAGGCCCAGGATTGCTGGGAGCCCCCAGAAATTAGGAAGCAGCAGGAAGGATTCTTCTTTGGAGCCTTCACAGGGATGGTGGCCCTGTAGCTTGTTCACACAGTTCTGGGAAAGGTACATGACCAGAAACCCCACTCCTACTCCACACCTCTCTCCACAGTGCTCGGGTCAGATGCGTTGAGGGCCACGGCACTGCAAGGATCCAGGGGGAGCTAAACACAGGATGTCCCCAAGTCAGTCCCTTTTGCGCTGGTACCCAGGCTGCTGAGTCTGGGTGGCTGACGGCCCAGGTCTCCTCTCCTCTGAGAATGTCTCCCTGTGGAATGGAAGCTACCACACCTGGGGCAGGGTGGAGGGGGGAGCCCACAGCTGTCTGAGCAACCTGGGAAACAAGGTGCTACCCTTGCTTTGATGGGACTGGCTCTGGGGTGCTGTTCATCTTTGAAGCTGCCCGTGGGTCCCACTGAGGGGAGGCCAAGTTCTTGCCTGCATCCTCTGGCCATTTCTGCCTCCCTCGTCCCCACTCTGGAGGGTAGCATTGCAGGCCTCCTCCGCCCTGTCGCAGGCTTGGCTTCCCAGAAAGTGATATTGAGATGCCAGATTATAACTCCCAGAGGCTGAGAACACTCTGCCTGGTCTTACCCACTGTCCTGAGTAAGGCAGGGCCTAGGTAGGAATCCTCAGCCTTTAGCATACAGGAGGATCACCTGAAGAACTTATTTAAACACAGATCCCTGGGCTACACTCCAGAGAGTCTGACTCAGGGAGACTGGGTGGAGCCTGAGAATTGGCATTCTAACAGCTCTCTAGTGCTGCTTCTACTGACCCAAGGGCCACATGGTGAGACCCCCTGGCTTAAGTTATGTGGTTGACGGGATCTCATGGCATCTGGGCAAGACTGATGGCCTAAGATGGTAAGCATGCCAGGAGAGGCTGGTAGGAATTAATTTCGTGTGTGATTTTTGAGGTTGGGCAAAAATGGAAAGAGTCTGTGATGGACTGAAGGTTGAGGAAGCCAGGCTGGTGTGTTTGGAAAGGCTGGTGCCTGGGCCTTGGCCTGTGCCTAAGCCCTAGGAGCTGTTTGTCAGGAAGCTTCTAAGACAGAGGAGTCCCCCAAACCATTGTATCAGGCAGAGGAGACAAAGCTTGACTCAGAAAAGAAAAGTAGGACATTCTTGTGCATGCTTATGCATGCTTGTGCATCTGTGTGTGTGCACCTGAATGTGGGCATGTGTGCACACTCATTTGGTCATGGGCTTGTTCAGTGTTTTCTGCTTTATCTGTGCAAAACAGAGCTACCACCAAGAGCAAGAGCTTCCGGTACAAAGTCCAAGATAGCTCACCCTCAACGTGCACACACGGTTTTGTTTCTATTTGACTTTTCCAACCAACTGCGTGCAGTAATCTATTTTTGTAGGACACCCCATTGCCTCCTGGCCTGCAGTTCCCGACTCTGGGGTTTGCTGTTTCCAGCCCTGCCCCCTGCCCAGCAAAGCCCAGGGCTTCATCTCTGCCTTTTCCGTGTCAGTCACACAGAAGGAAATTTTGGATCTTCCCTGTTTTTGTTGTTCTGTTCACCTCTGATCATGTTTCGTGGCTACAGATACTCTACTTCGCAGAGAGGGAATTGGGAAGCTTCTGATTCTTTGTTCACAGGCAAACCTGGAGGCACCACCTCTGCTGCCTACGCTGTGCCGTGCCGTTTGCCAGCAGGTGGCAGGGTGTCCATCCTTCTGGTTTTTATAACATCCTAGGAATATCCCTCTCTGTGTCTTCCTCTCTTTCATGAGTCACAAAGAAGGGGCGTTAGGCTCAGAGCCAAGTTCATCCTATTCCTATTCCAACACATTCTCATTGTCATTTTGCCTGAGATGTGGCTCTTTATTCATCTACCCTCTGTGTGTCCTTGTCCCCCATATTCCCATATATTCCGACTCTAGGCTGCTCAGTAGGCGTTGATCTCTGCAGGAGATGCTAATGGTGCCCTCCCTGGACCTCTTCCCAGATGTTGTATCTGACCTCCTACTGCTGGTGGCTGCTGACTCCAGCTGTCCCAGCTCTAAATGGTGACAGTCACTCACTGCGGGGAGCATCCTGGCTGAGACATACACACCCCTGGGGTAAGGGTGACCCAGTGAGTGACTGGCAGTTAAAGGGTGCAAAAGGTTAGTCCCTTGCATCAAGCTGGGGTTAACCGGGGGTGCCGCTAATGTCCCAGAGCCCCCTTGGGGGGCTTTCTAGACTTTCCCCAAGCTCAGGCTCTATGTGAGCCCCTTCCCCTGTCCACCCCACTCCCTTACCCCCTTTCTCCTAAAACCCTCCTTTAAAGCATCACCTGTATTTGACTCCCATCTCAGGCTCTGCTTCCAGGGACTCGAATTAAGATGTTGTTACATAGAATGTGTGGTGTTGCTTTGTGTGTTTCAGCTGACTTGAAGAGCGTCACTCTATGACCTCACAGCTTCCCCCTCCCCCCATCCCACATAGCCCTGTCTACCCAAGGTCAATCCCTCATGCTCCCCATTTATTCACCAGCCTGCTTTAAATGAGTCCTTTAATGAACTGCTGCTTCTTTCTGCCATGAGTGTATGTCACAGTGTGTGTCACCACATTTAACTAGTCACCTCCCTAGTGAGAATTTTGATTGATGCAAGGCCTTAATGGACATCCTTGTACGTGGCCCCTGGAGCGCACGTGACACTGTCTCTGAATGGACAGCCTGGCGTGGGTCCTGAGCCACAGACATGTTCAGGCTTAGCTTCATGGCGTCCCGAAGCTGCCCAGGGGTTGCAGAATGAGCTGCCACACATCCGTCTCCACGCACCCTCTCTGGCTGCAGGCTAGGTCTTCCCTTTCTTCTTTCTTTTTTGTTTTATTTTTTGCCATTCTGATGTGGGTTTTCCATCACCGTTTTGTTTTTTTCTCCATCGCTAATGGCTCCGCATCTCTGTGTGTACTTGCTGATTCTGAGTGTTTCCCCTTTTGCAAATCAACTAGTCTCTTTATTAAAAAAAAAAAAAAAAAAAATTGAAGAACTTCTCTGTTTATTCTAGACATTAATCCCCTGTTGTTTCATAAAGCAAAACTATCTTCTCTGAGTGGGCCATCTGTCTGTTTTCTTTGTTTATGGCATCTTTGATGGAACAGAAATACTTAAGAGCTACTGCCTTATGCTCTCACCGTTTTACAGAGATGTGGATGAAATAGCTCATTTATATGTCACTTGCCCTTTATTGTAGTCCCCCAGCCAGGACTCAAGCACCTGGGTAAAGGGACACTTACAATCACAGAGACCATCTTCACACACTCATGCTTGCTTTTCGTATTGACCCGTTAATCTGGATTTTATACCCTAGCTCCTGACTTCCGCATGCTTGAGTTCTTTTTCTGGAGTTTTTTAGTCCCTCATTCATAGGGGCGTGTGGGGGCCCTGCCCCTGCACTTGCAGGTGCCTTGACTTGCTAGAGCTGCACAAAAGCACATGCCTACGTGCCAAGCTGGTCTCCACACTACGATGTATATAACACAAGTTCAATTCCTGAGAGGAATGGCTCATGTTTGTGCATCTCAGTAGGTTCCCAACCATACACTGTTGCTCTTATAGAAAGCAAACAGTGTTCTAGCAAGTGCCCAGGTGGGTACACAATGCTGAACAGTGCAATCTACATTCCAAGGGCTGGGAAGGAAGGTGTTTTGTTTTTTTTTTTTTTTTTAATTTTAATTTACTAGATTCCTTTTTGGACTCCCAGTGGGATGTCAAAAGATGGTTGGGTGCCCTGGTGGCTGAGGCTCTGAAACAATGACTTGTTTCCGACATGGACCATTTGAGAGGCCCTTTAAGCAGGTAGTTATTCCAAAGCTTAAACCTTAGAGGACCCTCAAATGCCCCTGAAACCTGTACTCCTGAGTCACCAGTTGTAAGGAGAGTCTCTGTAAGTAGGGTATTTGGGTCATGGAGAGGGCCCTCTTACAGTTAATCTCAACTGAAATGGCCAATGAAACGTGGTGACTCCAACGCTCCATACGACAGGTTTTCTTCAGCTCTTCAGAACCATTTCTCCGTCACTTTAGGTGGTGTCTCTAGTTCCACATTTCCAATATCCCACTAAGCCATGTCCTAGCACCTCCTCTCTCCAGTCTGCTGCCCATATCATGCTGAATCCAAGCAGATATCAATTCTTGTCCTCATATATTCAGGTGCATTTGTTTAAATAATGTCAGGAGTTGCTTACCCATATTAGAATGATATTCTAAAAATGCTTACTAAGGAAAGGCTACAGGTCCTGGGATGCCCCTTTGCTGCTCAGATTTGTCAGGATGCTCACTCTCTTTGTTCAAGGTGGAAAGGTGGTAATTTTGTACCAGCACGATGCTCCAATAATTGTGCAACAACCTATTCAATTGTCTAGATCTGTTGTGTGTATTTCTTAATGAGAAGGAGAATTTTTACCCAACTAAACCGTACAACTCATGTGTAGCAAGTCCTCATGGGACTTGCTATAGTTTATACATGAGGGGTGATAAAAAAAAATCACGACTTTGATGGCAATTTTGTTATCATGTTTGAGCCTTAGAGAAAAGCAATATGTAGAGAGAGGTAAAGGTACAGCTAACATCTACATAAATATTGACAGAAAAAGAAAATAGAAACACCCTCTAAGAGGAAAGAGGAGAAAAAACGAGGGTCCATTGAGATTGAGGTTTCTGAGCTTCATGTGGTTCTGATGCCCACCTGTGTCAGCAGTGCATAGAAAACACATGTTCATTGTCCCCAGTGACCCTCTAGGTACATTAAGAAGACAGTTAAAACCCACTTCCCAGAGCTGCAAAGTTTTCTGTGATTAAGTCATAGTTAATCAGTGTGTATGGAATGAAACAGCTTCACGTAAGAGTGATTGAAATCTTGATGAGCCCAAGTGGAAAATTGGCTACCCACCTTTATTTCCTTTCCTGAGGATCACTGTTGTGTAAGATTATAAGGTTTTTTTAAAGTACTTCTAGAATCCTGTGGCAACTTCTGTAGACACCAAAGAAATTGATTTGGGTAAAGACCTAGGATATTTTCCATGTATCAAACTCAATGGATATCAATTTAACTTATTTTGATAGTTGGGGTAATTTTTCTTTTAACTAATCTCTCCGAAAATTGGTACCTATGTGGATTTCATCTGAGTGTGAATCCATAAAATTGACCCAGATTCCCTCTCAGCAGTGGAATTGATCTCTTTCTCTCTGTGCCTTGTAAAACACACATCTGTGAACTTGCCTGGCATAATTGAAAAGAAATTCTTCAAAGACCAGAATTATTTGCTAAAGGTGTCTCTCTTTGAACATCAGTGGACTAGACACCTACATGTGGAGTGAAAGTGAGTGAATTTTCTTGGCCATAATATTGCTTTCATCTTTGGTGTTTTATATTCTTTAGAAAACCCCAACATCCCAAGAGCACCCCCACAATGAATATGATCACTATACAATTATCTATGAAAATAAGAAAAGCTCAGGGTTTTTGAGAAACTTTCTTTATAAAATTATTGATGTGTAATGTGTTATTCCTGACGAATGCTCTTTGTTAGTTGAAATTGAATATACTTAGGAACTTGTTCACATGGTTCCCTTTGTATCTTCAGATGAAGGACTTGGCAAACAAACTTTAGTATAGCTGGCAGCCATTTGGGGCTATATTAATAAACTGCAGCTGGTGGGCTAGCTTCCCCCCATTACTTCCCTGGGGATATTTAGGGCCATGGAGAGATGCATTAATACCTGTTCCCTGGGATCAAACTTATCAATAAGGAGCTTTGTCGGCTCCTGGGGAAAGAGTTCTCTACTTGTGATGACAAGTGCTACTCTAATGCATATTACAAGAAAGAGAAGCATAAAAGAAGAGGCTCCCCAACTGGGTTACCAATTATCAGACACTGTGTCACGAACACCTGGACAGGGTGTTGAAAGATGAGCAGGAGTTCTGCAGGAGAGAAGATCTTTCTCCAGCTCAGTGATCCCAGTGCCAGCAACCTGGGACTTCAAAGCTCAAGCTTATCAGTGACCTTCAAATGATTGCCCTGCACCTGCCTTCCTCATCTATACCCAAAGGTGGATATTCTTGGAGGTTTAAGCTGCCCTCACCTCCCACAAGGATACTGCTCATACAAAGGTGGGACCAACCCTGAGGTATGATGTGCATTGCAGGGCCCCTCTTGGACTCAAGCTGAGCCTGGGACTTCACCTGAGTTTGCCCCTTTGCTTGGCTTCTGCTTTTCCCTGTTTGGCCCCGTCCATACCATGTCCACCTCAGTGAATCACCGCCTCTACATCCTTGGCTCAGAATGTCCTGGGAGAGAACCCACCTCAGATTATCTCAGAACTGGAATTCAGGGAGGGTCTGCAGCATGCTTCACGCATCAGAAATTGTACATACCAGGTCAAATGAAGTTGTACAGCATGTGAAAATACTTTGTAAAGTGTTTGACTGTGTTAGCAATTAAATTATGTTTTCAATGTATAATTGTTTTTCAAAACAGGCCTTGAGACTTCCTCGGCATCCCTTCAACCTCCTCCTGCCCATCAGCACCCTTAATGACATTCTGTGTGGCCCCAGGGAGGGGCCAAGAGGGGTGGTGCCCATGGGACTATCTACAGAACAATTTATTCCTCTATTTTCTTTGATTCATGGCTTTCCTTTCGCCCACTGGGGAGTTTTTGGAGATTTGGAGATTTGAAGTAGTAAGATATCTTACTACTCTGTTTTCTATCAGAGTTCTTTGTTTCATAAACCAACCTCCTAGATTAAAAAGCAAGCAAATTCTTCAAAGCAGTTGCTTTCCATTCTGTGGATATATCAGAAAAAAAAAAAAAAAAAGTGGTAAATCAGAAATGTCTCCACTCAGAAAGTTATTTTCCCTTTTGGCACTGGCACTTGGAGATCAGGGGCCAGCATCAGAGAGAGAGCCCTTTGGTCCTCCTGGAGTCTTTCAGCACTTAGGAAACATCCTGGCTGCTGTGGAAGGCGACTAGAGGTCAGCTAGGGCCTTGATTTAATGCTCTACTTCGATGGAGCCCATTTGCCCCGGGCTCAATAAGCCATAAAAAATAGATCCTCTGCCAAGATCACAGAATCTGCTTCAGAAATGTAGAGTCAATGGGAAAACCTACGACAGATGATTTTCCTTTTATTCAATGTATTTGGAGGAATGATATCAGAATTAGTGATCCATTTTAGGGGAAGATGGGAAGAAACTGAAGCCCTTTACAGAATTTCCCTGGGTTTAAAATAATAATTACTCTACACATTTTCCTCCCTTCACCTCTCTCTCCCCCTCCCTCCCTCCCTTTCTTCCTATCTTTATAATTTGTCTGAAGTTTAGTGTGAGTTCTGAAGTGAGCTTACAAAAACAGTATAAAGATTTTAAAAAAATCAACGGGCAGCTCAGGTCTATAAACTCTTTCATATCAGCCATCCTGGGCTGCTGCTCACCTGCCAGAAGCAGGACTGTTAAAGGTCCACATTTTTTCAGGGTAGAACAAGCACTGGCATCAATGGCAAATTGTATGATTTTGGGTGAATTTAATCTCATGAGTCTCAGTTTCCTCAGTTGCAAAAAGGAGCTAATTATGCCTTCTTCGCTGAGTGGTTTCCACCACTCAGTGGTTGCTCTAGTATGGTAACTAGCATATAATAAGAGCTTAATAAATGATAGGCATTATCATTAGACAAGCTTGCATGAACAAAGATGTTAAGGCTGGGAATAGGAAAGGAAAAAGAAATCTTTGGGGGAAATGGGTTTTAAAAAATGTATTCTCAGACGTGGGATTGAAATGATTTCTTTGAGTCTGCCTGGGTGGATGTGGGTACATGGGTGGGAGGCATGGGGTGACCAATCAGAGCCAGATGAGAGGGTTGTGATTGTTTTGATAGCTTCTTTCATGAAGGTGTCAAAGGTCAACAGTTCGGGGATTTTGGGGGAATGCCCCCAGTGTACATGGGATTTCTGCCCTAGCAATGCCCAGTTGAATTGGATCAGAAAATAGGAGTTAGCATTGTCAACTCTTCATCTCATCACAGCTTTCTCCACAATTCAGTTCCTTCTCCTCCTCCACTCCCTTCTTTGTATAACCCTCTACTTTAGGGGAGTATTTTTAAGGTACTTCTTTCGGTCAAATATAGAATCAACAAGTGCCTACTGAAGCATGGTAAGCAGACAGTCTTCCTGAGGCCAGGATACGCATGTTGCTGCTGCTGCTGTTGATGATTTATGACCTCATTCCATCCTGTCTGCAGCTGAAGACTGGTATCTGAAAACACAGATGATATACAATGGCATTCCACTCAGCTATAAGCAAAGACGAAGTACTGCTATTTGCGGCAACATGGATGGACCTCGGGACTATTATGCTAAGTGAAATAAGTCAGTCCAAAAAAGCTAAGAACTGTATGATTTCTGATGAACCACTGATATGTGGCGTGTAAAACTGAAACTCGTGGACTCAGGCAGCAATGTGGTGGTTGCCGGAGGGAAGGGGGTGGTAGGGTGGAGGGTGGGAGGGAGCCTAATATATGGTGATGGAAGATGATTTGACTTGAAGTGGTGGATACACAGGGCAATATACAGATTCAGTATCATAGAAATGTACACTTGAAGCCTATATTACCTTATTAACCAATGCCACCCCAATAAATTTAAATAAAAATGGCCCTGTAAAGGAATTTAGCTTGAGGTTAGAGGTCTTCAGCTGGAGACAAGAACAATAAAGCCCTGAGAAGATGACAGGGTGAAGGGGAAGGAGCTTAGTTTCACCTGTGAAAGCTGAGCTAAAATGAAAATTCTTGCATAAAACTTGTCAACACACATGTCCTGATTCTCACGGTGGACGTCATGGGTGTTGGTGGAGAGAATTTCTTGGCAAATTTCTCCCTCTTTAACCATGCCTGTGCACACACCTCTCTGCTTCCCTTTCATAAAAATCAGAGCCTTTCCAGAGGGGAAGCCTGCTAACTCACATGTCCTTGTCCCTTTAGGGAGAAGTTTGCAAATACTAAAATACCCATGAGAGAGGTAGGGAGGGAGGGAGAGAGAGATTAACTTGAAAATTAATCACCGAAAAAATGATAAAATTCACTACTGGAAAGTTTGTTTGTTTTTTTAAAGCCTCTCTCATTCCCTTTCTTTTTTTTCTTCAATTTTTTAAAGGTTTTATTCCATTATTATTTTTTAAATTTTATTGTTGTTGTATTACATCCATCCCCTTTTCTGTCCCCCTCCCCACCCACCCTTTCCCCCCAAAGTCAATCCCACCTGTTATCTATGTCCATGGTTTCTTTATACTAGGTTCTTGTCTAAGCTGCTCCCCTTTCTTGCCTCTGCCTCCCCCCTCCCCCCAACACCTTTCCCCTGACCACTGAAGGCCTATTCCTTGTATTCATATACTTGGTTCTGTTTTGCTTGTTGTTAGTTTTGCTCATCATTGTCCCATAATGGGTGAGATCATATGATATTTGTCCTTCACTGACTGGCGTATTTCACTAAGCATAATACTCTCCAGTTCCATCCATGTTGTTGCAAAGGGTACAAGTTCCTTCTTTCTTTCTGCTATATAGAATTCCATTGTGTAAATATACCAAAGTTTTTTGATCCAATCATCCACTGATGGGCACTTAGGCTGTTTCCAGCACTTGGCTATTGTAAATAGTGCCGCTATGAACATAGGTGTGCAT
>PVIW01000411.1:416459-520934 GCA_004026585.1 Noctilio leporinus | reverse complement strand
CTTAGACAAGAACCTAGTATAAAGGAACCATGGACATGGACAACAGGTGGGATTGACTTTGGGGGGAATGGGTGGGTGGGTGGGGGGACAGAGGGGAGCAAAAAGGGGATGGATGTAATACAACAACAATAAAATTTAAAAAAAAAATTTTAATTATAAGATGTAGACTTTAGGAATAAAGTGTACTATTTATTTTCAAACCATTAATAAAAGAGCTATTAATATAGTCTAGTTATATATATATATATATATATATATATATATATATATATATATATGGACACTGCAGAAAATGGAAATTTTTAAGTATAGTAAAAAAGAATATAGAAATAAAATTTACATTATCAAATATTTTTACATATAAGAGGCTCTTATTCACTATCCTTCTCCAAAATGTTGTGAGTTTTTTGTTTTAGTCCAATTACGAAAGGGTCATATGGAAAATATAGTTGTCATTGGGAAATTGTAATTGAACAGTTTGCTATATTTTAAAATAACAGACACAATTGTTTTTGTTTTTAAATTGAATTTTAATATTTATTGTATTTTTCATTACCATTAGCCTCCTTAAACTCCCTTCCCCCAAGCAATCACCATGCTGTTGTCCATGCTCATGAATCTTTTTTCCTTTTTGCACAATCCCGCCATCCCCTAACCTTCCTCTCCTGCAGCTGTCATCCTGCTCTCCATCTATTAGTCTTCCCCATTCTCCATGTTAATTTAGTTTGTTCATTAGGTTCCACATATGAATGAAATCATATAGTATTTGTCTTTGACAGGCTTATTTCACTTAGCTGATGTTCTTCAGGTTCCTCCATGCTATCCCAAAGAGTAAACTTTTCTTCTTTTTTTATAACTGAGAAGTATTCCATCATGTAAATTTCCCATAGTTTTTTTATCTACTCATCTATGGATGGACACTTGGGCTGCTTCCATATCTTGGCAATTGTAAATAACGTGGCAATAACAGAGGGGTGCTTATGTTCTTTCAATTTAGTGTTTTGGATTCCTTCAGCTATATTCCCAGAAATGGGGTCATTGGGTCAAAAGGCAGATCCATTTTTAACTTTTTAAGATATCTCTATGATGCTTTCCACAGTAGTTGCAACAGTTTGCATTCCCACAAACAGTTAAAAGGGTTCCCTTTTCTCCACACCTTCACCAGCACTTGTTGTTTGTTGATTTATTGATGTTAGTCATGCTGACAGATGTGAGATGATATCTCATTCTGGTTTTAATTTGCATGTCTCTGATGATTAGTGATGTTGAGCATGTTTTCATATGTCTATTGGCCATCTGTATGTCCTCTTTGGGTAAGTGTCTATTCATGTCTTTTGCTCATTTTTTAATTGGATTGTTTGTTTTTTTGGTGTTGAGTTTCATAAATTCTTTATAACTTTTGGATATTAATCCCTGACTAAATGTATAGGTGAATATATTCTCCCATTCTATGGGTTGGCTTTCTTTTTAATTTGTTAATGGTTTCCTTTGCTGTGCAAAAACTTTTTATTTTGATGTAGTCTCATTTGCTTGTTTTATTTTTTCCCCCTTATATGGGGAAATATAGCTGCTAAGATATTGCTACAAATAATATCCAAGAGTTTGCTTCCTATGTTTTCTTCTATGATTTGTATCGTTTCAGGCCTAACTTTTAAGTCTTTGATCCATTTTGAATTTGTTTTTGTGTGTGGTATAACAATGTGGCCTAGTTTTGTTGTTCTACATGTGTCTGTCCAATTTTCCCACACCGTTTATTGAATAAACTATCTTTAGCCCATTGTATGTGTTTGCTTCCTCTGCTGAATATTTATTGAGTATAAAGTTTTGGAAGTTTTTCTGGGCTCTCTATTCTGGTCCATTGATCTATGTGTCTATTTTTATGTCAGTATTGTGCTATTTTGATTACTATGGTCTTATAATCCAGTTTGATATTAGGTAGTGTCGTTCCTCCAACTTTGTTCTTCTTTCTTAAGATCACTGTTGCTATGTGGGGCCTTTTGTGATTTCATATACATTTTTGAAATATTTGTTCTGGTTCTGTGAAATATGTCATAGGATTCTTGATAGGTATTGCATTGAATCTATAGATTGCTTTGGGTATTATGGATATTTTAATGATGTTAATTCTTCCAATCCATGAACACAATATGTGCTTCAATTATTTGTTTCTTTTTCTATTTCTACATTGTCTTACAATTTTCAGGGTATAGGTCTTTTACATCATTGATTAGGCTTATTTCTAGGAATTTTATTCTTTTTTAATCATAATTGTGAATGGGACTGTTTTCTAATTTTTCCTTCTGTTAGTTTGATATTGGCATATAAAAATGAAATTGGTTTCTGGATATTAGTTTTGTATTTTGCTACTTTGCTAAATTCATTGATCAGTTATAGTGGTTTCTTGGTGGAATCTCTGGGGTTCTCTATGCATCATCTCATTTGCAAATAAAGACAGTGTTACTTCTTCCTTTTCAATTTTGATGCTTTTTATTTCTTCTTTTTGTCAATTGCTATAGCTATTCTGAATAAGAGAGGAGAAAGTGGACAACCTGTCTTGTTTCTGACCTTAAGGGAAATGCTTGTAATTTTTGCCCATTGAGTATGATGCTGGCAGTGGGTTTATCATATATGGCCTTTATTAGTTTAGATATGTTTCCTCTAATCCCACTTTGCTGAGAGTTTTTATCATAAATGGGTGCTAGATTTTATAAAATGATTTTTCTGCATCTATTGATATGATCATATGGTTTTTATCCTTCATTTTGTTTATGTGGTGAATCACATTTCTTGATTTGAGAATGTTGTACCAAACTTGCATTCCTGGAAAAAAATCCCACTTGATCATTGTGTATGATCTTTTTGATGCATTACTGTTTTCATTTGCTAATGTTTTGTTGAGAATCTTAGCATCTATTTTCATCAGGGATATTGGCTTATAGTTTTCTTTCTTTATAGTGTCTTTATCTAGTTTTGGAATTAGGATAATAATGGCCTCATAAAATGAGTTTGGGAGGCTTCTTTCCTCTTGAATTCTATGAAATAATTTGAGAAGGAAAAGTGTTGGTTCTTAGAATGTCAGTAAAACTCACCTGTGTAGTCATCCAGTCCAGGGATATTATTTGTTGAGAGTTTTTTGATTATTGCTTCAATTTCACTGGGTGTCTATTCAGATTCTCTGATTCTTTCTGATTCAGTTTTTGAGGATTGCATGTTTCTAGGAATTCATCCATTTCATCCAGGTTGTCTAGTTTGTTGGCATATAGTTGTTAGTAATATTTTCTTATAGTCCTTTGTATTTCTTTGGTGTCAGTTGTTATTTCTCTTCTTTCATTTCTGTTTATTTATTTGGGTTCTCTCTGCTTTTTTTTCTTGATGAGTCTGGTTAAAGATTTGTCAATCTTGTTTATCATTTCAAAGCACCAGCTGTTGGATTCATTGATCTTTTGTGTAATTTTTTAGACTCTATTTCATTTATTATCTCCTTTGATCTTTATTATTTCATTTCTTCTCACTTTGGGCTTTGTTTGCTATTTAACAAATGAAAGGCTAAACAATAAAGATGGACTATAATCCTGAAATTTTTAAACTTATAGTATCTGTCAATTAGAATGCTTGCTCCTATTGATAATTAGTCATAACAATATAATATTTAACTTTATATTTTAAAAGCTTAAGCTATGTAATAACATTTTTTCTTGCCCTGCACAGGTGGCTTATTTTGTTGTAGCATCATCCTATGCACCCCAAATGTTGAGGGTTTGATTCCTGGCCAGGGCATGTTGGAAAACAACCAGTTGATATCTCTCTCTCTGTCTCTCAAAAATTCTTTTTTTTTTTATAGAAAAAAATAGAGATTAAACATGAACATTGTCAAACAGTGTTCAGATGAAAATGTGTTAGAAATATTACAAGAGAATCCCTTTCATTACTAGACAGGTGTTTCTTATAATATTCACAGTGTACTAGTGCTCAACACCATGGAATTTATAGTTCTTATGTATTAAATATCTAAAATAATTTATATAAGAATATTCTTTTATTTAACTAAATCCTATTTATTGTGCCAGAAACAAGATGGTTAATGTGCATGAAACTTCTAAGAGCCCTAAAATGGCAGTTACAATTATAGAAACATTATTGTGAGTCTAAAATATAAATAGAATTGCACATAATGAAAGTGTTTTCTATTTGAAGCCAAATTTTTAGAAACCAGGTCAACTGTACCTAGAAGCTTTTCTGTTGAGTGCAAAGGGACTTATTTTAACAGTCTGTCATTGTTACTTTTCATAAGTAAAAATTGTGTCTTTGACAGTCCCCTCATTCCTGCTGTTCATTAGCCTTTAGATAAACTATTCAAGTACTGCCAGTGCTTAGTAAGATTGAGAATTTAAAAACAGAAACATCTGTAATCTTAAACAATGAGTTCATCTACACTTTTTTTTTTCTAGTTTTACTAAGCTATTTCAAATATACAGAAATTGCACATATTTCATGTATACATTTTGCTGAGTTTGGACATATGCGTGTACATGTTATACTATCTTCAAAGTCAAGGTAAAAAATATATCTGTCATTGTTTAACGATTGAGAATGATAACACTCAGCATGGAACTTACCCCCTTAAGCTTGAGCGTGCACACCCTAGTATTGTTACCTGCAGACACTGATTTGAAGCAGCTGTCTAGAACTTACAAAAGAGAGGCATCTTGCTAATAAAAGTTATTCTTTTTATTATAATGTCAAATGATTAATAACAAGAGTATATACTAGAAAATATGGAATACTTTTGTGAAATTAATTTGAAAAATATATGATAAAAGTTCTTTAGGCCAGGGAGTCTATGAACATTTTTTTAAACAATCCAAATGGGAAATATTTTAGGCTCTGTGGTTGACAGGTCTCTGCTGCAACTACTAATTCAGCTGTAGGTAACCATAGAAAATATAGAGAGGAATGAAGGGGTGTAGTAATGTTATAATAAAATGTTACTCATGGAAGCGATGATAAACCAGATGGATTTGACCCACAGGCCTTAGTTTGCCTTAGTTTGCCTTAGTTCACCAGTTCTAGGTGAGCAGTTAAAAATATTTTATATACAAAATAATGGCTCCTCAGATTAGTTTAAAAACTATCACCTGCAAAATCCCTAAAGTTTTATTTGGGAGGAAACATGTTCCCTTTAGATACTTGTTCACCATGGTCTGAAGGGTATCTCTAGGTACCCTTTCAATTCAGTTGAAACTGTTTACTGTTTTACTTTTAAACAACACTGATATGATTGACTTTTTAATTTTATTGTTGTTGTATTACATCCATCCCCTTTTTGCTCCTCTCTGTCCTCTTCCCCACCCACCCATTCCCTCGCAAAGTCAATCCCACCTGTTGTTCATGTCCATGGTTCCGTTATACTAGGTTCTTGTCTAAATTGCTCCCCTTTCTTGCCTCTTCCTCCCCCAATTGACTTTTCTTATTGCTGTTCTATAGGTCATGCTGCATAGCTAGTTCAGAGGCCACAGTGGAGTCCAGGAAATGGCTTCATTTGGGCCATCAGCTATAGCTTGGACAGGTGGACTCGGCAGTTACTATTAAAAGAATCTTTAGTTATAACAGCATAATTGGCATATTAAGCACACTTTAAGATATTTATGGAGACTCTTATTTATTAACCAGGATTACATTTTCATTTGTTATGATTCTTTATTTTTTTGCAGCCATGTATGAAAATTATTCATTGTCATTATATCTCAAATAGTCCAATGGATGCCAAGCTTCCCAAAACTAAATGAATTTAGAGGATTTTTTAAACAAAGGTTTTACTTGTTTATTTTTAGAGAGAGTGGAAGGGAGGGAGAAAGAGAGGAGGAAAATATCAATGTTGTGGTTGCCTCTGGCACACCCCAGCTGAGGACCTGGCCAGCAGCTCAGGCATGTGCCCCTGACTGGGAATCTGACCAGAGACACTTTGTTTTATAGGCCGACACTCAATCCACCAGCCAGGCTGAATTTAGTCTTGTCTGCTAATCCAAGCTCATCAGTCTTCAGTTTCTTCAGAGTCATTTCTATTTTGGACATCTTTAACCTCTGATACATTTAAATCTGAACAAATATTTTTGTAGGCTGAGAGTTAGATGAATAGAGTAATGTTTTCTATCCATCCATTTCTCCTAATGCCCCGAAATTTAATTAACAGAACAGGGAATCTGTTCTGTTAACTGAACTGAAGTCAACATTCTGAAATGTTATGATTCTTCTAGTTGCCACATATACCAAGAAAGCTTTTATTACCCTCCCATTCCAAGGCTAGGTGTTTACTAGGAGCTGTCACCACATATATCAGGTAGCCTTGTAATTATCTGGTGCCTCCCCCTTTGGACTGTAAATTAATTGAGGATAGAGATTATTGTGTTATATTTATCCCTATTACATGGAACATTTATGTGTGTGTGTGTGTGTGTGTGTGTGTGTGTAAACTTTGAATGAATATAGAGAATAAACTATATTTTATTTGCCAATGTAGGAGACATGATCAATGCAATGCAATGTCATATGTTTTAAAACCTCAAGTCATTTTCTGCCACATAGTGTAAGAAACAAAATTAAACATTATCACTAGGGTATATTTCCTTTATTATCTGTATTAAATGAGCCTGATATAAATGGCTATTTTAAAAGACTTTTTTTCTGATTTTTTGTAACCATATCTAGTCCACATTTATAAATTTAGAACTTCTATTATTTAAAATTGTACAATGTTTTATTATTGGTTGGTTCTGTCATTTCTTTTAACCATATTCTGACATAAAAAATGTTTCCTCAAGTTGGCATATTTCCCAGTTTAAATACTACATTTTAGGCTAATTTTATTTTTGCCCATCCAAAAATTATCATTACATTGAGCAAGTTTTATTGCCATGCAAGATTAACTGAGAGTGTAAGAATAAGAAAACCTATCAGACATTTTGTATCTTTCTGTCAATGGGCAATTCATTTATTCAGCCATTCACAAGGTTAGTTCACACATTTTTCATATATTTAAATGAACTAATTACTGAGAGACCAACCCGAGAATGAAAACTCAGCCTGGCGTAATAATAAATGTGGAGGCAAAACATTAAAAATTTTCTTTCTTTGGATTTCTCGATATGCACTGGAACTACGTGTGAAAAGCATAAATTTCTTCCAACTTCCAAAGGCAGACATTTGTTGTTTTGATCTACTTAGGCACTGCCATTTGTGGAAACTCTGCTGTGTCTGAAATCTCCAAGCTGATGAGTATTCATGAAAGGAAATACATTCAAAGTTCAGAAAATAAAGAAATAAGACATGCCAGAAAATATAAGTAGCATTTTATTTTGGTCTAAATTCTTAAGAATAATATATTTCCCTGTGTAAGCTAAACTGTTAGACAATATGTTATTGACATCACACTAAGTATTCTTATCATGCTGATAATCGTGTCATAATAAATACACATAAGTTGTTTTCCCCACAGAGAAGGGCCTTAATTTTAATTCCCCCACAGATGCATGGCCAAGCTCTGATATCACTGATCTGGGCTTGTGGAAAGGGGATGTAGCTAGCACATAGAGGTGCCAGACCTTTACTAACTCCTTCTAGTGTGTCATTTTCTTGTTTTTACACTTCTTCTCATAGTAGCTTTACATCACAGTGTTACCAGGTAGATAGTCTGTCCGCAGCACAGGAGAGGCTCTTCCATTGGTCAAAATGGCAGTGGGGGGAGATTTTTACACTGAGAGTGGGAACAGCTTGCAAGACACTTGACTAGAGAAACAAGCCCTCCTGCCTTTCTGGTATTAGATTGGGATGGAAAGTGGGGAGGCCAGGAGCATGGACCATAGAGATCCAAATGGTGTAGCGGGTGGTTCTTGACTAAAGCTGCTGCTCTAGCTTGGGGAAAGAAGAGAGTGATTGGGAGGTGCACCCACCTGAAGCGAGTAAAAGTTTGGGAAATTGGTCATTTTGAGGAAACACTTGGCCTGCCCCACACTCAAGCTAATATAATCCCAGGGGAACATAGGGGCTCTCTGGCTCCTGGATCATTCCTGTGTGCGACCTGCACTCACAGAGCATACCCTCATGTTCTCTCCACAGGACACATGGTTTGAGCAGCCACATGGCCTATAACCTCTAGGACAGAGCCTCTTGCTCATTCTTGCCCACCTAGTGATGCACTGGCCCAAGTGTTGACATGTTTCTTGCCTGGAAGCTTGCTCCCATGTGGCCCTGGAAGCCACATGCTTCATGGCCAGGCAGGTTGCACACAGAGGCTTCCGGAGTTAGGGTGAAGTAAACAGCAGCTGGGAACAAACTAAGCTACTGGGATGGTGATTAGGACCATTTAGCAGGCACATGCAAGCTCCAAAGGACTGTACTTTAAATTGAAGCAGGATCTCTGGAAACTAGCTTTGGTCTTGGTCTTGCTGAGGACCTGGGCTTTGCAACAGGAGTCTATGTTCTATTTACCTAGAGTACAGAGCTCCTGAAAAAATCCTCTTTCCTCTTCCATGAGAAACTGCCTCGCTGGTTTGGCTTTTGTGGTGACTGGCAGACAAAATTCCATTTTTCTTCCATGCAGTTAGAGTAGCATTAATAAGTAGTGCATCATATATACTTTAAAAATATTAAAGTGGCATCTGTTCATAGAATGAAAATTCAATATTTTACAATTTATTTCTTAGATGTGATATGGTCATGCTAAGAAGTATGTTGTGTCTTTATAAACAGCGTAATCCTAATCTTTGATCTGAGGCTAGTTCTACCTTGACTCATATTTCCATTGAATGTAGAATTCCAGGAAGATATTACATGGAAAAATCAAGTTTTCTAAAAATGATATTAATCAAAAAATGTTAATGGTAATAATAATACAATTTTATGTACTCGATTATGTGCTGGCAGATACTGTTCTCAGTTATTTGTAAGAATAACTCATTTTTAGATGAGAAAATTAAGGCATAAAGCAGTTAACTAACTTGCCTCAGTCAGGATGAGTAAGGAGTTTGACTCTAGTGCAAAATTTAAGGATGTCACAAAGCTTAATAACTTAAATAAGTTATTTAATGCAATGAGATGAAAATCAAAATTAAATAAATTCATAGTAAGTCTCAAATTTTTAAATAAAATTAGGTGCTCTTTATTTGGTTTATAATCCAGCCTTTTTGTGCAACTAGAGCAGTTGTTTCCAGTCTTCAGTCTTTCTGAGTCTGAGTGGTTGTTGTGACCCAATGCTGTATGTGTTAATGAGGGGTGATGGTAGTGTGCAAACAGAATTGGCAATTAAGAGATACATCTAGCTTTATCGATTTATCACCTATCTATCTATTTACATATCATTTATCAATCTATCATCTATCTATCTAATATATCCACACACATAAATATATGAAGTCTGTCCGGAATAAGTCTAGCCAAGGTTAAATAATGAGAACTATTTCCATCGCTTTGTTGTAACCTGGCAGCCAAGGAGAGCAGACTGGAATATGCATGTGTGAAAAATGACAACTTAGTTGAGGTGGTAGATGCCACTGAGGGAGCGTTTGTACTCTATGGCTGTCATATTCAAAATGACTAAGAGTAGAGCAACAAATCTGCATCAAATTTTGTGTTAAGCTTGAACATTCCGCCGCAGAAACTATATGGATGATTCAGAAGGCTTTCAGCAACGGTGCAATGGGTGCAGTGCAAATAAGAGTGTGGCACAAATGCTGCAAAGATGGTCTAGGATCTGTTGAAAGTGATTCACGTTCTGGGAGGCCTGCAACAAGCAGGACACCTGAGAATGTTAAATGTGTACAGGCTTCAATCAACAAAGATTGGCTACTGACAATTTGAGAACTAGAAGCTGATCTGGGGATTTCAAAGACTACCATGTCCAAGACCTTAACAAAGGATGAAATGTGTCATGGCAAAATTTGTTCTGTGGCTTCTGCCACCAGAGCAGGAAAAAACATCATGCTGCAGTTGACTTGACTCAAATGGCTACCAATGAACCAGATTTTCTCAAGAAGGTCATGATGCTGGGAGAAGTGTGTGAGGTCTCAAGGTGCCCACTATGTACAAGGTTTCTTGTATCTTGTATCTTCTTCAGTAAATGTCTATTTTTCATGGCACGTGGCTGGATACTTTCTGGATAGAATGTGTGTGTGTGTATGTGTGTATGTACACACATAAATTCATACATATACATACATATATAATGTGTGTGTATAAAAGTTTACATTAACTTTCTCCATTGGCTCAAAATATGGGAGATAAGTATACATAGGGACACATTTTCCTTCTGTCTCAGGCTCCAGGGTGGCGTCACAGAGAGCCCTGCCTAATGCTACACAGCCATAATGGCAGAGCCAGGACTTAACCTCAGGTCATTTGGCACTGGAGTGCCTGTTGTAACCTACAGGCTGTCTTTCTAATAATGAGCAATGTACACAGCTTGCATCAAGTCACAGATTTCATCTCCCTTTTTCTTCTTAATCTTCAAGTTAAGAAACAAGGGTTTGTCTGATGTTTACAGAACTACTAATTATTCAAAACTTTTTGGAGATATTTATTATTTTTATCCTTTCTGATATGAAGCAGCTTATGAAGTTTTTCTTCTCTCCTTGGACTAATATACTCCTCAAATTTAACTTCACATTTATTAAAAAAAATAAAATTTTAAATATTAAAAATGCAACTATCATCTGTATTTTTTAATGTTTTATTGTGAAATCAATAATATTCACCCTCCAATACTAGTACATGTATCTATAGCAGTTCCTCAGAAGAACACTTCTCTCTGTAATATATGAAATGTACTGGTTGGTACTCATTTTAAGAAATTTCTTAAACAAAAGAAATATTGAATAAAAGTATATATTAGCAATGTATGGATATTTCATGACATTAACTTACATTGATTGACAATTTAAATAATTGCCCCTAAAACATAGAGTAGTTGGAAAATTTATTTCTTCTAAAATTATATGATTTGGAGTTATTTATATTAATGGTAGTGTTTCCTTTTTATCTCATTATTAGTTAGTGAAGGTTTACTGTATTCATGTG
Source organism: Noctilio leporinus (assembly GCA_004026585.1). Taxonomy (NCBI): domain Eukaryota; kingdom Metazoa; phylum Chordata; class Mammalia; order Chiroptera; family Noctilionidae; genus Noctilio; species Noctilio leporinus. The sequence continues at coordinate 509,867 of PVIW01000411.1, read as the reverse complement.
TTTATGGATTCATAGATACTGTTAGCATAACTTAAAAATTAAATACCATTTCAGTTGAACAAGATTATGCAAGTGAGGTGTTTGGGATTTTTTCCAATTTTTTATTGTTTTGTTTATTTTTCCTCTAGCCAACACAGCAAATCAGAACTTTATTTCACATTAAAAATAGCCTGCATCCTTGGTGATTTATATGTATATACGCTTTAGAGTATTTCCATAGCATGTTTACTTATTTCTTGATTTTTATTCTCAGAACAATGCAGGAGACAGGTGGGAAAGTGTTTATATTATCCTATTTTTTAAAAATGTTTGTATAAATATTTTAATTAAATCATTTTTATTGTTATTCTATTTCAGTTGTACCAATTTTTCCCCCTTTTCTCTCCTCCATCCATCCAAACCCCTAGCTCCACTGTCAATTCCCACACTGTTATTCATGTTCATGGGTCATTCATACATGATCTTTAGTTCTTTCCTCTTCTTTCCACCATTATCCCTCTTCCCCCTCCCCTCTGGCCACTGTTAGTCTGTTCCATGTTTCCATGCCCGTAGTTTTATTTTGTTCATTAGTTTATTTGTTTATTAGATTACTGATATAGGTATTTGTCTTTCACCAACTGATTTATTTTACTTACCAGAATATTTTCCAGTTCCATCCATGCTGTTGCAAAATAAGTCCTTATCAGGAACTTTACATTTGTACAAAATTGAGCACATATTTATATATGTGAAATATTTAATTTTTATTTTCTATTAGTTCAATACTTGATAGGACATATATATCCTCCCAGAATTTTATTCTAAATTGAAGAGGTTCTGAGATTTATTTTTCCCTTTTGGCACATTATTTTAAGCTGAGAACAATTTCATATGAAGTGGTGACAGTGTGGGGTGCACTTCTCTAACTCTCAGGCACTCCCCTTTACTGATCGTGGGAAGTAATTGCTTAGTCAGGCATAATTATTATGAAATAATTGTGTGTGTGTGTATTTGGGCCTGGACTTTAAATTAGTGTCATTTTGATCTGTGAAATACTTATTATCTCATTCAATAGAAGCTTCAGGGAAAATCTGTCTTCTTCCATTTAATTGGTTGAGAGCTGTACTTCCAATTTTGTTAATAATTTTATACACTAACAAAAAAGAGCAAGAATACCCCACCCTTTCTTTCTGAGTGGCAAAACATTTCCCCCCATCTCTTCAACTTGATTGATTTTGGTTCATTGAAATAATTTATGAGAAGAACTAATGTTTGAGGTTGTCACACTTTATTTATTCGAGGGACACAGAAGCCACATTTTTAATATAGTCATTTGCAAATCAACTTTCCTGATAAATCTTCCTTCTCTAGTTCTGTTTGCGCTAGATGGTTTAGTGTGTGTAGAACCAGTGATGTTACTCTAGACCAGTGCTTTTCAAGCTTTTTCATCTCATGGCACACATAAACTAATACTGAAATTCTTATGGCCCACTGGTTGAAATTTGCTGTTCTAGACTATTCTGCTCATTCCTTTCTTCTCTATTTTACACATTTACATGCACTGTTCTTCTCTGTGGCAAAGTACGAGGTTATTTTCAGACCTTTCAGTCTTTTTTTTTTTTTTTTTTTTATCCCTGTTTTTTCCCTTGCTTTGGACAGAATAAGCCTATACAAGTTTATGAACCAAGGCTTTTCCAAATATTGCTTAACTGGCTGACTTATTTCAGATGAAGCCTTTCTTTCCTTTCCTTCACATTTTCTGCAATAATGTGTGTGTGTGTGTGTTTCATACATATATTTATATGCAATTCTCAGTATTTTTATCACCTGATTTACAGAAAGAACATATTTTTGGATGTTATTTAGTTACTTCATTTTCAACATTTCTTATACTATGTTATCTTTAAATTGGGTGGCTTGTTATTTTTTTCTTAACATGGGCTGTGATTGTTTCACATCTCTGTGATTTTTTTTCTCTTAACAGTTGCTTCTCTTACACATGGGATTCTTCTGGTATGCCTATCATAATGTGTTACTCATTTCCCAATCCATTCTGCATCACTAGGTTCCCATGACTCCAATATGTTTACCATTAGACATCTCTTTCTCTTCTCTGGACTCTGGCACTTTGTTGGCATGCTTTATATCCCCTGGCACATAAATATTCTGTCTATATACAGCTTCTCTTTATCACCTAAGGGAAGATACCATGCAATCTTTGTATGTAACACAGTTTTTATTTCATGAGTCACTTGTCCCTGTCAGGAGGAAAAGGTGAAGACCATATAATTAAACTATTAATCAAATGTATAAGAAAACTGTATCTTCAGGTGTATAATTCAGAGGGTCAGTAAAAACCATCACTTCCTAAACCTGACATTTGAAACCTGGCTTCCCTCATGTAGCAAACATCTGATAAGAAATTCTTCTTCCTTTCTTCTTTCTTCTTTCTTCTTTCTTCTTTCTTCCTCCTCCTCCTCCTCCTCCTCCTTTTTGTTTTAAAGATTTTATTCATTATTTTTAGAGAGAAGGGCAGGCAGGGAAGAAAAAAGGGAGAGAAATATCCATGTATGGTTGCCTTTCACTTGCCTTCAGCTGGAGATCTGGCTGGAGACCTGATTGCAATCTGGGTATGTGCCCTGCCTGGGAATCGAACCAGCGACTCTTGGGTTCACAGGCCATTGCCAATTATAAGAGATTCTTTAAGTTAAAAATAACTCTTCCACTTGCTAGTCAATAGTTATTTCTAAGAACATGTTTCTATTTAATAGAATATGTAGGACATTGTTAGCCAAATTTCCAAAAAATATGTCATTGAAAGTATCATTGAATAAGCACACTATTTCTTACCTGTTCTTGCTTTATAAATAAATTTAGTTTCCATTTAAAGGAATAAATTTTAGATGTGGGACTACATTGCAAGTGGAATACTAATAATGCAGATATACCTCATTTTAAATGTTTACCAACAACAAAAATTCTCTTACCTATTTGTATTCTATGGAGTAGTAAAATTTTACCAAAATTCCTTAGAAAAAAGATTTTGAGCAAAGCACTCAAATATAATTTTTTAGGCAGTAATACAAGGTCAAGCTTGAGAGTTGAAATGCATTGCTTCAATAGAATCTATTAAAAACATAAAACTTTATGAAAATATGATTAATTCATAAAACCATAATTACCAGTGGAATAGTCAATGAATAAAACTGAGCAGACATGATCTAAGGAAAAACTTGAATAAAAATTACAACTAAAAAGTGTGAGCACATGTTGATGAAGAGTTAAGTATATGAATTATCTGTAAGCTGAGTTCAGCCATATGGAAAAATATACATTGAATTTGAACAACTTGTAATATCCCAGGAGCACAAGACGCACCATTAGATTTTTCAATTCAAATGAACTATGATGAGTTCATTTATTCAGTGAAGAGCCATGCACTGTTCCAGGCACAGGGAATACAATTATAAATGTTTTTTTTGTTTTTTTTTTTAACTTCATGAACTACTAGCCCTTTTTGCATACCAGGTCTATTGATGCTATTAAGAGTCCTGCATTCTAATGTGAAGAGGAATAAATGTACAATATTGCAAGGAAATGGAATCTGAGGTATGTTTGAGAAAAGTAAAAAGGCCTTCATTTTCAAACAAACAATATGACATTCAAGAAACTTTCTATAAATGATAAAATTATGAACAGCCCTGGCTGGTAGCACAGTGGATTGGTGCTGGTCTATGAACCCAAAGTTCACTGGTTCAATTCCCAGCCAGGGCACATAACCAGGTTGCAAGCCAGATCTCCAGCCAGATCCATAGCTGGAGGCAGGTGAAAGACAACCATACATTGATGTTTCTCTCCCTCTCTGCCTGTCTCCCTTCCCCTCTTTCTAAAAATAATACATAAAATCTTTTTAAAAATTATGAACAGTTAATATTAGGATGTGATTAAACAATTTCAATTGTACTTTTCTTTATTCCCTTAAGTCATGAAGTCTCTTTATGCTTAAATGCCCAAGTAGGATAATTAACTGTAACCATGTTTGTTCCTTTTCATTGCATCTCTATTTTAAGCATGAGGGGAATCAAATGGCACATTATCAAAGGGTAAAAAGTAGTGCTGGTGAAGGATTTCAGGATAGTGGAAACAATTACTTTGCATCACCAAGATTCTGCTAAATATTTGAAGATAGAGATGGGTGGGGGAACAATTCACAATTTTACCCTGAAGAAGTCAAACATTTATCACCTTTACAGTATGTTAAGAATGTGATCTTAATCAGAGAGAACTGTTTACAAGGTGGAAAGAATATTTACTTAGGTTATTGAGTTGATTTAAGTTTGTATAATCACCAAGAAACAGGGGAACCCAGCTCTCAATCTGTCAATTGGTGGGAATCTGATAAAATACTGCTAAATAATGCTTCTAGTGAACATGGTTTAGAAAGCATATAAACAGCCTCTTTGGGGTTTGGGCATCCTCAAACACCTGTATTTAGCATAGCACTCCCCCGCAGAAGGGATTTAGATTTACTTCCAGACCCATAAGGGTAGAACTTAAATTAGAGCTAGCACAGATAGGGGATAGTACCAGAAGGACAGGAGGGCTTGTTTCCCTATTAAATTGTCTTGTACGCTTTTCCCCCTCTCAGTGTAACAACCTTCACCTGCTTCCATCTTGGCCAATGAAGGAACTTCCCTAGTACACTGGACACATTGTGTACCGGTAACACTGTGATATAAAGATACCATGAAAAGGAATGTAAAAACAAGAAAATGACACATTAAAAGGAGGTAGTTAAAGTCTGGTACATTTATGCTAGCTAATTCTCCTTCCCAACAGCAAGCCCTGCTCAGTGATGCACCTGTAAGGGGGTTGAAAGTAAGGCCCTTCTCTGTGAAGAAAACAGCTTATATGTATTTATGACTTGATTATCAGCATGGTAAGAACACTTAGTGTGATGTCAATAACGTATTTTCCTACAGAATCAGGAACACATATGTGTATTATAAAACAGGATGACAATTCAGGTGCTGTTTTATCATCTGCTTATTTTTTCATTTCATAATATACCATGACATCCTTTCCATATTATTACATATTCTTCACAATCATTTATAGACTCATTCCCCTATTTACTTTTTTCACTATTTTTAATAATGTCACATAAAAAAAGGGTCTTCTACATCCTGTGGTGAGATGCAATCCGTATGAAACACATACACACATACCCTTTCCATTGTCTAAATCAATTAGAACTACAGATGACCTTGGATTTTCACTTCTTGCTTAGTTTTTCAGGAACCTAAAGGATGAACATCTTGTTTAGCTGTTTCTCACAGGAGGTAGGAAGAGGTGAACAAGATGGAAAAAGTTAGGAGGCAAATTCAGTAGGGTTTAACAAAGCTTATTTCTCAATGAGATGTGATAAATAGCAGATACATTTGTCTGAATGCCAGATATTCCCCATGTAACTGTATAGAGATTTCAGAGTACAGAGATGTACACAGAGATTTTTGTGAAGAAAAGATAAAATTTTCTAGGTTACTATGTGAAGGAGGGAGGGAGGGAGGTGGGAAGGAGGAAGTGGAAGAAAGGAAATATAATCTGTGTAGTGAAAATGTGAAACACAGATGAAAAAATAAAAAAATGACCCAAATAAATGGAGAGATAATACTGGGTTGGTGGATTGGGAGAATCAACCTGATTAAAATGTCTCTTCTTCTCAAACTCATCTATACATTCAGTATATACCTTATCAAAATCCCACTTTATTTTTGTAAATGTAAGCAAGTTGAATTCTAAAATTTAGAAGTGGTCCTGAGGCAAATGTCAGTGCACACCTTTGACTGAAGCATTGACACTTTTTTTATTTTTAAATTAAATATGATACTAAAATACAATTTAACCAAGTTAATTTGACAAATGCAGTTTAAAAATTAAAGTCAGTGCTACTGGCTAATTAGTACCAAGATTAATAACATATGCACCACAAAATTAGTTTTATCATAAATTATGCCCTTATAAGTTTGGTTTCATTTTGGGACCTTGTTTTTTGCTCCTCTGGAAAATTGCCTGTCCCATTACTGTAGTATTCTAATCACTAGAGCTTAATATGAACTATTGATATCTGGTAAAATTCCTCCCACATTATTGTACTGTATTTAACTTATACTCTACCTTGGATTCTATCCATCCCATCTGTTCCCTGGGCCCTGAGATGTTTGCTCCAATTTTACTCCATTGCAACTGACAAACTTGTGTAGGTCACCTAAGTTCACCACTAGGATCAACACTTTGAGTCCCTGGCTTCTCCCACTATCTAGGTTCTGATGTTAGGTACCATATGGTAAGGCACAGGATTGTGCTTTCCCTCTAGCTGCCAGAAGGACCAGACTATCTCCCCATGGCACTGAGTTTGACTAATGGGTGATATGAGATGGGAGGGAGTTAACAGGTAATTTCCTTCTCAGTGCTCTACTGCATGGACCTTTGAGGCACAGTGTTTTTGAACAGCCTGCTCAAAGATACCTTCTGGGGCCAAGTAACTTGCTGTGTGTCCTCGTGACTCCATAATCAGTTTCAGAATGCATCACATTTGCTTCCCTTTTTATTCTGCTTCACATCACTTTTTTTCTTATTTTCTTCCCTGATACGCAAACCTATAATAAACAACTAAAGTAGTTCTTAATTTTTTTCTTCAAACATTTTCTAGGGAAATTTGACTAAACCATGATTGTTTTTTGCCTTTAGCATTTCTTACAAATTTATAAATTCACACATACATACCTACAGATTGTTACATTTCATCATAGCTCTATTGTAAATTCTATTGTTATAAAGCGATTTGGAAAAAATTAGCATACTTAAATATTGAGTACTTCAATTCACTGATAGAGAATAACTCTCCCTTTACTGAGTCTTTTTTAATGTCAAAAAGTTTATACACTTTAATGTAAATGTTTCATAATCTCTGTATAAATTTATTTCTAGGTACATGATATTTTAATGCTATCTTAAATGGTGATTTTTCTTTTACTTGAGCTTATATACAGACATACAGTTAATTATTAGACATTGATTTTAAATCCTATATACTTGGTAAACTTAATAATGTTAAGTGTGTATGTGTGCGTGTGTGCATTTTTCTTGGCTGTTAGACTATGTAGATTCTTCATTAACATTAAATAGAAATGATAAAAATGCATAGAAATTCTTGACTTAGGACCAATCTCTAAGAAAAAATAATTAATACTTTTGTCCTAAGTTTCTTGAATGTCCTTTTATCAGGCTAAATAAGTTACATGGCATTCCTGTTTATAAATTTTATTGTGCATGGATTATGAATTTTATCATATGCCTTTTCTTATTGTTTTATTTTTATTTATTTATTATTTTTAGAGAGAGGGGATGGGAGAGAGGCAGAGAGGGAGAGAAACATTGTATGGTTGCCTTTCACCTGCCATCAGCCATGGACCTGACTGGAGACCTGGCTTGCAATCCAATTATGTGCCCCTGGCTGAGAATTGAACCAGTGAACTTTGGGCTCCCAGGCACATACATGTTTCCTTTGAGTATTTGGTGGAATTTACTGATAAAAACATCTGATCAGGAGGTGCATTTGTCAAGAACTTTATTTGCTTGCACATACTAAATTTATTGAATAGTTCTGGGAATATTCAAGTTTTGCATGTTTACTTGTCAGCTTTATTAAATTATATTTTTAGTTCATTTAATTTACATTTTCTATTTTTTGGCTTAAAGTTGTTTATAAAAACTTTTGACCATAGAGTCCTGAGTTAATTTCTGGGCTCTCTATTCTGTTCCATTGATCTATATGTCTATTCTTATGCCATTACCAGGCTGTTTTGCTGACAGTAGCCTTGTAGTATTGTTTGAAGTCCGGTATTGTGATTCCTCCTACCTTCTTCTTTCTCAAGATTGCTGTGGCTATTCATGGGCATTTTTGGCTCCATATAAATTTTTTTTGATGTGTTTTATATTTTCTTTTCTTTTTTAAAAAAATTTTATTGTTGTTGTATTACATCCATCCCCTTTTTGCTCCCCTCTGTCCCCTTCCCCACCCACCCATTCCCCACAAAGTCAATCCCACCTGTTGTCCATGTCCATGGTTCCTTTATACTAGGCTCTTGTCTAAGCTGCTCCCCTTTCTTGCCTCTGCCTCCCCCCTCCCCTCAACCTCTTTCCCCCTGACCACTGAAGGCCTATTCTCTGTATTCATATATTTGGTTCTGTTTTGCTTGTTGTTAGTTTTGTTCATTATTATCCTGTAATGGGTGAGATCATATGATATTTGTCCTTCACTGACTGGCTTATTTCACTAAGAATAATACTCTCCAGTTCCATCCATGTTGTTGCAAAGGGTACAAGTTCCTTCTTTCTTTCTGTTATATAGAATTCCATTGTGTAAATGTACCAAAGTTTTTTGATCCAATCATCCACTGATGGGCACTTAGGCTGCTTCCAGCACTTGGCTATTGTAAATAGTGCTGCTTTGACAAAGGGGAAAGGAACATCAAATGAAGTAAAAACAGTCTCTTCAACAAATGGTGTTGGGAGAACCGGACAGCAACATGCAAAAAGATAAAACTAGACCACCAACTTACACCATACACCAGAATAAACTCAAGATGGATAAAGGATTTAAATATAAGTAGTGCCACCATAAAGGTCGTGGAGAAAAACATAGGCAGTAAACTTTTGGATATCCTACGCAGAAATATGTTTACTGATACTTCACCAAGGGCAAAGGAAATAAAAAAAAAATAATCAACAAATGGGACTATATCAAATTGAAAACTTTCTGTTCAGCTAAAGAAAATATCAGCAAAATTCACAGGGAACCAACTGTATGGGAAAACATAATTGCCAATGATACCTCAGACAAGGGTCTGATCTCCAAAATGTATAAAGAACTAATGCAACTCAAGACCAGGGAGACAGACAGCCCAATTAAAAAATGGGCAAAGGACCTAAACAGACAACTCACTGAGGAAGATATACAAAGGACCCAGAGGCATATGAAAGAATGCTCAACATCACTAGTCATCAGAGAGATGCAAATTAAAACCACAATAAGATACCACCTCACACCTGTCAGAATGGCAATCATCAACAAATCAACAAACAACAAGTGTTGGCGAGGATGTGGGGCAAAGGAAACCCTCATGCATTGTTGGTGGGAATGTAGGCTGGTGCAGCCACTGTGGAAAACAGTATGGGGTTTCCTTAAAATACTAAAAAAGGAACTACCTTTTGATCTAGCAATTCCACTACTTCTACTATACCCAAAGAATCCTGAAACACCAATTCATAAGAACCTATGTACACCTATGTTCATAGCGGCACTATTTACAATAATAGCCAAGTGCTGGAAACAGCCTAAGTGCCCATCAGTGGATGATTGGATCAAAAAACTTTGGTACATTTACACAATGGAATTCTATATAGCAGAAAGAAAGAAGGAACTTGTACCCTTTGCAACAACATGGTTGAAACTGGAGAGTATTATGCTTAGTGAAATAAGCCAGTCAGTGAAGGACAAATATCATATGATCTCACCCATTACAGGACAATAATGAACAAAACTAACAACAAGCAAAACAGAACCAAATATATGAATACAGTGAATAGGCCTCCAGTGGTCAGGGGGAAAGGGGTTGTGGGGAGGGGGGAGGCAGAGGCAAGGAAGGGGAGCAGCTTAGACAAGAACCTAGTATAAAGGAACCATGGACATGGACAACAGGTGGGATTGACTTTGTGGGGAATGGGTGGGTGGGGAGGGGGACAGAGGGGAGCAAAAAGGGGATGGATGTAATACAACAACAATAAAATAAAAATAAAAAAAGAAAAGTTAAACAAGAAAAAAACCAAAAAACAACTTTTGGCTTATCCGGTTTGCTTAATACTTGGAACACCTAGCAATGTCTCTTTTGTCTCTCCTGACTTTGGTTGCTTGATTCTTATCTCGGTTTTACTACTCACTCATGGTAAAATAGTCTCATTTTAATCAAACATTTCGAAAAGAAATTTTGTTCATCCTTTTCCTTGTATAGAGGGTTTGGAGGGTGGAGAGATTGAGGGGGGGAAAAAAAAAAAGGCCCTGGCTGGTAGCACAGTGGATAAGGTGCCAGCCTGCGAACCCAAAGGTCGCAGGTTCGATTCCCCAGCCAGGGCACATAACAAGATTGCAAACAAGGTCTCCAGTCAGGTCTGTGACTGGAGGCAGGTGAAAAGCAACCATACATTGATGTCTCTCTCCCTCTCTGCCTCTCTCCCTTCCCCTCCTTCTAAAAATAATTAAATAAAATCTTAAAAAAAAAAAAAAAAAAAGAACCCATGGCCATGAACAACAACAGTGTGGTGATTGAGGAGGGGAAAGGGGTTGATGGAGGTGGAAGCAGGTATGAGGGGGATAGATGTTAATAAAAAAATACGATAAAATTAAACTAGTAAAAAGTCATCTTAATAAAAAAAAAATTAAGTATTATCTATATTATTTTCTCCTGTCAGCATTCTCAAGTTTACTTTGCTATTTTTAAAAAATTCTGGGCTGGAATTTAAGACAATCAATTTTCAGTTTAAAAAAAAAAATTATAATATGCATATTAAGTTACTTTAAATTCATTTTGCAATTCTATAATGTATTAACAGTTAATGAAAATGACTTAATTTTTAACACTTTTCTTCCTTTTTCTTTGTTTTTCCTGATTAATTACATAATTTTACTATCACAGCCACTTTACCCACACAATAATATATGTTATATTCTGATTTTAGTATTTTAAAGGTTATCACAGTTAGTTCAATGTGTATCATAACACTATAGCTCGCTCTTTGCTTTGTTTCTCACTCTTTATTCCACCTGGAATATTCTTCTTTAATATCTAGCTTTAGTAATGATATAGCCTTTTGTCTCCCGTTCATGTAATGTCAATTTGCCACAAATATTCCTGGTCTCTCCAATCTAAAATTAGTTTCCTTTTCATTCAACCTCTAGGCACTATAAGAATCCTGTCCAAAAGATACCCAGCCACATCATATGAAAAATAGAGACATTTATTGAGGAAGATACAAGTTACAAGAAAAGAAACATTGTACATAGGACAATGATATCTCAGTTCACTTCAAAGTAGGCACTTTGGGATCTCACCCAGTTCTCCCAGTCATCATCAGCTGCCCTGTTGTGTTTTCCTAAAACTCATTGACAATCTGAAATCTCTTCCCTTTCAAAGGTGATTCAAGTTGTGGGAAAAGCCAGCAGTTGCCAAATCTGGGCTGTAGAGGGCTGAGTCACTTGGGTGATTTGATGTTTCACCAAAAACTCTGCACAAGATGTGATGCATGAGTGGGGGGTGGTTTTTATGATGAAGCTGCCAATCACCAGTGGCCTTCTGAATTATCAGGATAGTTTCTATGAAGGAATGTTCAAGCTTAAAGCAAAATCTGACGCAGATTCATTGCTCTGCTTGTCTACCACTCCCACTGACTAGTACAGTGAAGTCATCATTGTTCACATATGCACATTTCAGTCCACTTTCTTTGGCTGCCAGGTTACATCAATGTCACGCAAACCATTCTTGTTATACTGACAATAGTTGGACTTTTTCCGGACAGGCCTTGTATATGCAACTCAATTTAAATTTTTAAATCACCTTAATTGTGCACTTGTCATTTCTACTCTCATGGAGAATATGAATGAACTTAAGTGACAATGTTTTGCTTTTAATCATCTGTGTGTTTCCAACCATGCTTGGCCAATTACCTTGCACATAATAGGTGAGGTAGAAATGCAGAAGACTGATTAAATAAATGAAATGGATAAGTAAATAAACTGGCTGGCACAGACTGATATTATATTTTCCTTGGCTCATTGGAAATTGGGATTCATTCAGAGAGACTCTAGTTTGTTTCCATAATAAAATAGCATGCATGCTTCCTATAATAGATAGATAGTGATTGATACCATTAGATTGGAATAGCACCTGTTTCTCTTTTAATATGTTTTCAATGCATACCAAGCATGCCTGATAATGCGGACTTTAATTGTTCTAAATTGGTTTGAGTCTTCTGAAATAATACATGAGGCAATTTTGTCTTCAAAGGCAATGGACTTTAATGAGAATATTTCTGTATCTGGCAATTTGCAGTCAGAATTTATTTACAGAAGGGTTTATGATTCATCATTACAATTTTGCTCAAATTTTGTTAGGGAAATCAGCACTATGAGTATATGTGTCTTATTCTGGCAGCTGTTCATGGCTGATATTTTCTGCAAGACCTAAACTTAACATTAGCAGCATCCGGCTTAAATTTTCTTTGTTTACATTTGGAATGTGTTTCTGTTATTAAAAAACAGTCTCATCCTAAGAAGGCAAGGAAGTTAAAAAGGCAAGGAAGGCAATTGTTACAGAGCTTGTTAGCAAACTCTAGTCCTCTTTTTACAAGGTGAATATGTTGGTAGTAGAGTTTATTCCCTTCCCTTGGATGAGAATCTTGAAACAGGAACTAGATCAAATTATTTCTCCAAAAGATTCAACATGCTCAAAATTTCTCTGGAAACATTTGCTTTGTGAAGATTTAGCCACTTCCCAAATGATATTTATTTTTTATTGTTTTTGTAAGTAGTCATAACCTCTCCGTCTTGGGGAAGGGAATGGGTTGATAGTGTTGCAGCACTATCACAAAATTTTTAACCAATTTAATCTCTGTTTACCACTTGGTTCTCTGCGTTCATTTTGTAACAGGTCTGTCATGTATCTCTAAGATGATGCAGGCACTGGGGGATACTAGTCAATAGCTGACTTCCTGAAACTTTATAGCTGCATACAAAATTAGCCAGGGAACAATGAAAGACCCTTGCATAAGAAATGGAGAAGGAAGAATCAGGTGGTCATTCAAGTTGCTCCCTCTTCTTGCACAAAAATATTTAGCTAAGTGGATGTCTGATATGTTCAGGTCAGATTAATTCCTGTGTCAATATAATTTACATTAATTACCACACATACTTACTTGTATCAATATTAATTCTTATAAATGCCAAACAGAAGAGTCAAGACTTCCCTCAGGAGAGGAATCTGCTGTCAGATACACTGCAGCATAGTGCCACGTGTAGAACAGGCAGGATCGATGCTGAAAACAGGAATGCCAGACCAGGGATTTAAAGTTAGAGATATTGCATCATTATTAAAACAAACAAATGTACACTGAAATATGTAAACCTAAGAGATGAAGCAAGCATGGTTTGTGGAGTGAATGTATGTCTGACCATAAACAAAAAATGTGTACTTTAATCCTTGAGGTAACATCTTTCATAGTTAGACAGCCTGGAGTAGTGGAAATAAAATGTCCTTTGGAGTTGGAAAATTTTTTTCCATTGCAGATACACTAGTTACTAGCATTGACAAATCACTTTACTTCTCTGAAATTCAGTTTCCTCATTTGGTAAATGGAGTTAATAAAACTTATATCATAAACTAATGAGCAAATTAATGGAAATGACCTGTAGAAGGTGTTTGGCATATAGAAGGCATTTAACAGTAATATTACCATCTACTAATTGTATTTGTTTAGCTTCCCATTAGAAAATATAGAACTCAGTTACATTGAGAATGCTTGAATATTGAATGGTTTCAGTCCTCTATATGGACTGTCTTGAACTAAGTTTTACAGCTGTACCATCATTGGACTATAGCCCTTCCATACAAAAAATATTTTGAACGGTATTTTGTCTATATGATTAGGTTAATGACCCATTGCCTTCTTAAAATCTGGTTCCATAATATATCTTCACCTTCCTGGCTCTGTCTTTAATGTTCAACTTTACATTGAGTACTTAATTTCAATCTGAAAATTACTCTTTAGTTTCTCACTGGCTCCTGGTTAGGATACATCTTTTTCTCCTTCTCTGGATTTTTTGATTTCTCCATTATATTTCAGTAGTTGGAATACAGTGGGATCTGATTAAGATCACTGGGGAGAAATAGGAGGGGTGTAGGAGGAGTTTGCTGAGGCAACGGAAAGCAGTCTGGCTGAGAAGTTGAACCCTCCAGAGCCAATGCAAATAAAAAGAGGGGTGCCTCTTTGGCTTTTCTGGCTCCTGAGCTGGCTCTCTGTTCTTCCTCAAGGATATTCTGATGATTATGCCGTGGCGGCCTGCATTTCTCCATGGACAGTATTTTGGATGGGAAGGAACTCCAGGTGCAGCCTAGGATTGGGCAGGCCTGGCAGGAGGTGGCAGGGTTATTCTTTGGGTGTCTAGAGGAAACAGGCTTTGAGACAGAATCCTGCCATTCTTCCAAAATAGTGTAACTTTTGTGTACTATGTTGTTTTAGTTTGTAAACTAATGCTATAGAAACTAAAAAGGGAAAAGCTAGAAGAAAACAGATATTTGAGTTTAGCTTTACTAGACAGGCTTAAATAATTACAGCTCTGATTTATTGGCTTGAGTGACTGCTTTTGGATAAAGACTCCGTTCCTTTTTCACCAAACCTTTTTGCCTCTGGAATTTTGCCTAGAGAGTGGTGGCAGGCAACAGGACCCCAATTTGGACATCATAATCCTCCCATAGCATTAAATTCATTAGTAGGTTAAATATAATTGAAAGGAAAGGAAGTGATGGATATTGTAGAGGATGTGGAAAGATAAAAGGAAGATGATGCTTTCATGGAGTTAATGTTCTCATTGGTCAGGCAGGACATTCAAGGACCTTGTAAATAATCAGATGTTTCTAAGTCATATCAATATAATTTGAGGCCAGGATGATTAAGAGAGGTAGAGTTTGAATGGGTCCTAGAAGAATGGCAAGTATCAACAGTCATGAATGATAAGTGTGCAAAAAGATGGAGTAATTGAGAAAAATGACATATCATGATCCTAAGCATTAAAGTGGAAGTTACCATACCATGTACTAGGGAAAAGACAGCTCTCTTTTGGATGCATATTTTTTTTTGGAGAGAAGTTCATATAGGATCATGGTTCTTTAAGATAGTCCCTTTGACATCTACATTTTGCTGGGATATTTTGCAATGGATTAATCTAAATTATTAAATTTTCAGTTTAGAAATGATCAACTAAATGTGCAAAACAGACATTGTTATGCCATTCTTTCTGGCATGGAAATTAAGATGTTATAAAGATGATGTAAGCGGTAAGTGTCATTGATGACTATGAAAATTAAAGTACTTTATTTTAGAAATGACCAACCATGCCACATGGAACTGGTCATGTAGAAATAACTTTACATGTGGATACCCAGTTTTCCAAAACCAGTTGTTGAAGAGATTCTCATTTTCCCATTGTGTGTATGCTTGATACCCTTTCAGAGACCAGTTGACAATATACCCTGGGGTTTATTTTTAAGTTCTCTATTCTGTTCCATTGGTCTAGGTGTCTGATTTTTTTATATTTAAGTTTCAAAAAGATTTGTTTATTCTTAGAGGGAAAGGAATGTGCTCTGACTGGGAATCGAACTGGTGACTTTTTGTTTTGCAAGATGATGCCCATCCAACTGAGCCACACTGCTCAGGGCATTTTATATTTAATTTAAAAAAATTACAGTTTGTATTCAAAATTATTTTATATTAGTTTTAGGAGTATGGCATAGTAGTTAGACAATCATATGATTTACAAAGTGTTCTTCCATACTGTTTTCCGCAGTGGCTGCACCAATCTGCAGTTCAACCAACAGTGCACAAGGGTTCTCTTTTCTCTGCATTTTCATGAACATGTGTTATTTATTGATTTATTGATAATAGCCATTCTGACAGGTGTACGGTAATATCTCACTCATCTCATTGTGGTTTTAAATTTGTATTTAACTGATTGGTGGTTGATCTTTTATTCCATATGGCTATTGGCCCTCTGAATTTCCTCTTTAGATTCATGTCTATTCAGGTATTTTGTCCATTCTTCTAGTTGGGTTTTTAATTGCTTTTTTGATGTTGAGTTTTCTGAATCCTTTATAAATTTTGGGTATTAATCCCTTATCAAAAATATCATTGGGAAATAAGTTGTCTTATTCAGTGACTTGCCTTTTTATTTTATTGATGATTTTCTTTGCTATGCAAAAACTTTTCAGTTTGATATAGTCCCATTTGTTTATTTTTTTTCATTTGTTTTCCTTGACTGAGGTAATATAGCACAAAAAGTAATTCTAAAAAAAAAGTTCAAGACTTTACTGCCAATGTTTTTCTTCTAGGAGTTTTATAGTTTTGGTCTTACATTTAAGTTTTTAATCCATTTTCAGTATATTCTTTTTTAAATATACACTTTAAAAGATTTTATTTATTATTTTCAGAGACAGGGGAAAGGAGAGAGGCAGAGAGGGAGAGAGCCATCAATGTATGGTTGCCTTTCACCTGCCTCCAGCTACAGACCTGGCTGGAGACCTGGCTTGCAACCTGATTATGTGCCCTGGCTGGGGAATCTAAACAGCAACCTTTGGGTTCACAGGCAGGTGCCTTATCCATTATGCCATCAGCCAGGGCTGAGTATATTCTTATATATAGTGAAAGAAAGGAGTGTAGTTTCATTTTTTTTCACATAATCTGTCCAATTTTCTCAATATCATTTATTGAATAGGCTGTCTTTACTCCACAGCATGTTCCTGCCACTTTTATCAAATATTAATTGACCACATAAGCATGAGTTTATTTCTGGGCTTTCTATTTTGTTTCATTGATTATGTATCTGTTTTTATGCAAGTACCATGCTGTTTTGATTATAATAGCCTTGCAGTATAGTATGATATCAGAAACTGCTAGCTCCAATTTTATTTTTCTGTGTTGGTCTAGGTGTCTATTTTATGCCAGTGCCTTACTGTTGCAATTACTATAGCTTGTAATATATTTTGAAATCAGGAAACATGATGACACTAGCTTTATTCTTTATTAAGATTGCTTGGGCAACTCAGGGTCTTTTGTGGTCTCATATGAATTTTAGGGTATTTTTTTCAGTTTTGTAAAAAAAATGTCATTGAGATTTTGAAAGGGATTATAACTGAGTTTATAGATAGCTTTGGGTAGTATCAGCATTGATAATACTAAGTCTTCCAACCTATGAAAACAAGATTCCTTTCTACACTTGTGTGTTTTTAAATTTCCTTTGTCAGTGTTTTGTAGTTTTCAATGTACAAATGTTTAACCTCTTTGGTTAAGTTTATTCCTCAGTATTTTATTACACTTGACACTATTATAGATGGGACTGTTTTCTTAATTTTTTTTTTTTTGGATAGTTTTATCATTAGTGTATAGAAATGCAACTAATTTTTATAATTTATTTTGTATTCTAAAACTTTGCTGAATTTGTTTATTAGTACTCAAAATGTTAGTGGGGAATCTTTAGGGTATAGGTGGCAAACACAAGGCCCTTGGGCTGAATCTGGCCTTCTACTTTGTTTTATCTGGCCTGGCACCTTCGGCTCAGCACCTTTTTTCTATCCGGCTTGCTCAACTGTTAAGGAGTGGTTACATTTATACAGTCCTAAAATTACATTCAGCCCTTTGAAGGTAACCATGAGGCTGAGGTGGCCCCTGGTGGAAAAGAGTTTGACACCCCTGCTTTAGGGTTTTCTATATATAAAATCATGTCACCTGACAACTAAGATAATTTTACTTTTTTTCCAATATGAATACCTTAAATTGTTTCTTGCCTAATTTCCCTGGCTAGGACTTCCAGTAATATGTTGAGTAGGATTGGTGAGAGTGACACCCTTGCCTTGTTCATGATCTTAGAAACTATTTTCAGCTTTTCCCTGTTTATGATGTTAGCTGTGGGCTTTTCAAATACAGTTTTTTGTTTTTTTATCAGGTTGAGGTAAATTATTCCATTCTTAACTAATTTACAGTCTTTATCATCAAAGCATATTTTATTTTATCAAATTCTTTTTCTATATTTATGGAGATAATCATAGGATTTTTATCCTTCACTCTGTTAATGTGATGTATCACACTAATTGATTTGTGTATATTGAACCACCACTGAGTTCCAGGTATAAATCCTGCTTGCTTGTGTTCTATGATCTTCTCTTCAACAAATGATATCAGGAAAACTGGATATCCACATGCAAAATAATAAAATTGTATTTTTATTTCAACCCATACATGAAAATTAACTCAAAATTAAATATTTTAATGAAAGCCCTGAAATTGTGAAGCTCCTAGAAAAAACTTAGGAGAAAGTCTTCAGAACATTGATTTTTGGCCAAGAGTTATTTTTGTCTTTGACACCAAAATAATGAATAATAAAAGCAAAAATAGAAAAGCAGACAACATTGAACTAAAAAACTTCTGTACAGCACAGAATGCAATTAACAGAGTGAAAAGACGGTCTAGAGAATGACAGAAAATGCTTGTAAACCATGCATCTGTTTAAGGGTTTAATACTCCCCAAATATCAGAAATGTCCTGCCATTCAAAATTGTATTTTATTATTATTATTTTTAAGACTTTATTTATTATTTTTTAGAGAGGGGGGAAGGGAGAGAGGCCGAGAGGGAGAGAAGCATCAATGTATGGTTGCCTTTCACCTGCCTCCAGCTATGGACCTGGCTGGAGACCTGGCTTGCAACCTGGTTATGTGCACTGACTGGGGAATCAAACCAGTGACCTATGGGTTCCCAGGCCAGTGCCTTATCCACTGTGCCACCAGCTAGAACCATTCAGTATTTTAAAGAAAACACATAATTGGATTAAAAATGGACAAAGAACTTGAATAGACATTTCCCCAAAGAAGCCAGGCAGATGATCAACAGGTATATAAATATATAAAAAGATGCTTAGCATCACTAATAATGAGGAAAATGCAAATTAAAGAAAACTCAAGATATTCCCTCATACCAATTAAGATGGATATTATTTTTTAAATCCTAAATTCAGTAAAGAAGTGGTGAAATTAGAACTTAAAAAAATTTATTTATTATTTTTCAGAGAGAGGGGAAGGGAGAGAGGCAGAGAAGGAGAGAAACATCAATGTATGGTTGCCTTTCACCTGCCTCTAGCTATGGACCTGGCTGGCAACCTGGCTTGCAACCTAGTTATGTTGCCCTGGCTGGGAATCAAACCAGCAACCTTTGTGTTCACAGGCTGGCACCTTATCAACTATGCCACCAGCCAGGGCTAAAATTGGAACTCTTGTATACTGTTGTGGGACTGTAAATTGGTATAGCCATATTATGAAAAACATTCCAGAAAAAAATTAAAAATGAAACTACTATGGGATTCATCACTCCCACTTTGGAGTATTTATCTAAAATAATTGATATCAGCCTAGATATCTATGGGTTCCAAAAACAATCAGAACATTTAAGGTTTTGATAAATTTATCTTTGATATGATAGCACTATTTTCAGAGGCAGAATTCTCAAATTCTTAAGTTTCATGGTATTCTTTTTATCAAGCTTACTCTGTGTTTGGAAGAGGGGGTGGGATGTGGTTGTTACATAGAATATTTAACTTGAATTATAATCTATATGAAGCATCTATGATGTTCAATGACCAATTACTCCTATTTTCACAACTTTAGATGAAGTACAGATGAAAAGACATGAATGAAAATATTTTAAAATACTCTTGCCAAAATAATCTGTCTCAGTATTTCAGTAAACTATTAATTTCAGCCCTCCTTTTTCTTGTCTCTCTCTTTCACTCATTTTTTTAATAGCAGTTCTAATCAGATGAGTAACAAAATATGAGAGAGAAGAAGCCTCTTTTCTAAAATATGATTTTTTTTGGTTAAAACAATTGTTGAAGATGCGAATCTGTCATTTACATCTCAATTTAATGTGTTTATCAACTAGCTTCTATCATTATCATTGATAACTGAGAGTTATCAATAAAAATATTAGATTAGAATCAGGTGAATGATTATATGACCTATCAGAAAAACAAGAAGGGAAATAAATGCATGGGCTGGGTCAAAAGAAAATAGCATTATGGATTGAACATTACTTAGGGATATGTGAAAAATGAGGTGGCAATGATTAGTAAAATAAAATAATCTTCCTGGCTATCCAGAGAAACAAGTTTGTTTTTGTTTTTTTTCAGAAAATTTGAACCTCAGATAAGAACAGAATAAACATTCATTAGTGATTTTGTTACACAGTGAGTTCCTGCTGTAAGCTAGACAGTGTAGCATGTAGTGAGGATGCAACAATGAGTCTTCATGAAGCTTGTGGATTAGGAATAGTGATTACTGTATGTCGGCACTAGCTCTCTAAAACAAACTGTTATCATTTACTGTGAAATGAGAGTGTGTCACACTTTAGGCCATAACAGAAATCACAGAAAAGATTAATATTCTTTATAAATAATGACATGGAGAATTCCTTGGGGGAAAATTTACCGAGCTGTTGCATCTGTAATATTTTGAAAGAGCTTTAAATTTACCTGTAACCATTTACTTATTTTATAGGAAAGGTTTATAAAAAATAATCTTAAAAAGGATTTAAGGAGAACTCTATAAAATATTACTTTATTTTATTTTATTTTTTAAAAATATTTTAATTATCATTCCCAGAGAGAGAGGAAGGAAGAGAGGCAGAGAGGGAGAGAAACATCAATGTATGGTTGCCTTTCACCTGCCTCCAGCCAGGTCCCTGGCTGGAGATCTGGCTTGCAACCTGATTATGGGCCCTGGCTGGGGAATTGAACCAGTGACCTTTCGGTTCACAGGGTGTCACCTTATCCACTGTGCTACCAACCAGGGCTAAAATGTTACTTTTTATTTACATATGAGTTATTGATTTGGTGGCCATGAAAATTTATAATGATTTGAGAGGATTCCTCAATTCTCTTTCAGCAGAACAGCAATG
Source organism: Noctilio leporinus (assembly GCA_004026585.1). NCBI lineage: Eukaryota > Metazoa > Chordata > Mammalia > Chiroptera > Noctilionidae > Noctilio > Noctilio leporinus. The sequence continues at coordinate 489,060 of PVIW01000411.1, read as the reverse complement.
ATAAACATTGGTGACAGAGTTCATGTAAATAATCACCCACTTCAGCTATGACTGCTGACATATAAATTCCTAGTAATTACCACAGTCACAAGTATAATCACCATGCCCCAGGGACATCTAAAGTCTTCATCAAAATTGTTTTTATGTCATTTTTGGCAATTCACTATTTGAAAAAGAGTGATTATGATCTATTAAAAAAGATATTTTATTTTTACTCTTTTAAGTAGAGTGCTCTCTGTCCTGGGTGCTCTTTCATTTTTCAAGTATTAGCTCCTTTGAATCAACACAAAATTCCCTGTGATGAGTTTAATTTTCCCCCACTTTGCAAAAGAGGATACTGAAGAACCTGTGTGGTCAAGTAATTTGTTCAAAATAACCCAGTTAAGTTGCAGATTTGAATTTGCATTAAGGCATTCTGCCTCCTTGGCCTGTGTCCCCAAATGTTATCCACTTCATGTCCAAGTTAATTCTTTACTTGTCTGTTTGTGTATACTTTTACTATTATGTTTGAAGAAGATCATTAAAATTATACATTATAATGACACAATTTTTGTTAATTGGAAAGGCCATACAATTGGTCTGCTTTAGCGTTAGAACAGATGAAATCAGCAGCAACAATTTTCAAGCTGATGAATGATCAAGTGTGTTCCCCTATATTGTGTTGTAGCCTAATTCTGGAGCTATAATAACTTTCAGGATGCTCATAGGAAATTTGCATTCTTTTAAAAATAGAAGGCACAAGTTAATGGCTCAGGACTTTGTGATGATAATGATCCCTGTTTCCTGCCGGTGCGTTGATTTTCTGCTTTTGCTCATAGCTCCAGCAGCCCTGAAGCTGTTAAATTATGTAGAGGTGGAGACATCACTGATATTATGGAATTCTAGAACATTGTGGAAGTTGGTGCAAACAGGTATAAAATCCAAAACTTTCCAGAGCAAGCTGTTCTACAGAAAGGAAAGAGTCACATTCATGTGGAAAAACCTAGGAAGTGGGTGACTCCTCTAGCCACTAGAATGAGTTTAATATATCTAGGTTTATTTCCTAAATTCAAAGATTAGATACATGTTTGGTAGTTGGCTTCATTTCAGGCACTAGTAGCCACTGATTTATAAGTGACCTGGAAATAAATGAGCATCCAGAAATGAAGGGCATAAATCACTAAAGAATTATGTTAGGAGCCATGGGAAGAGAATGCTAAAATTGCCTGTGGGATTCTGTACATGTTTTTGGTGAATTTCTTATTTCTAACATTTTCCTTGCCTCAAAACACTGTCCTGACAATGTTTAGGAAAAGTTTTGTAATTGGTGCAAATGTAAAAAAATCCCTATAGGAAATTTTTTAAATATTAGACCTTAATTTGAATGCCTACTAATGGTGCTCAGTCTCTACCAACACTTTGGGGTTTGTGTGGGAAAATAATTGGTTGTTATTGCAGATTTCTCTGGGAGCCTGAGTTTGGATATTGTCAATTTTAAGTAACAGGTTCTACAGAGTAATCCCTAGGAATGCCTGTGAAGGGGCAGGAGAGCTCACTTGAGCCAAGGGAGAGTGAGCAAATGAGAACAAATACCTATTGTCGGTTCACTGCAGAGTGCTTTCCGCATACATGGAAGAAATAAATTATGCTGCACCACCTAAAGGGCTCAGCATGGTCACTATTATTAACATGCATTGCAATGTATCATGCTATGTCATACCCTAGGGCATTTGTATAGCTGTTTTCCTCTGCTTGGTAGGCTATCTCTTCTCCACATTTCATGTGTCAAAAATCAACTAAAAATGCTCAGAAAGTGTTTCTTGATCTCACAGGCAGGATTAAGAATCTCTCTATTTTCCCAGAGTAGTTTGTACATGATAGATTCAGACCCATTGTCTTCCAAAATAGATTATGAATCCTCATAAGGCAGACATTACACTGTTCATCATTTGATCCTCATCTATTCAGGCACATTTACACCTCATAATTGCTGTTTAACTGAACTAACTTCATAAAGGTAAATGTTAAGAGAATATTGCTATTGTAGGCAGCATTAGAAATGATTCCCAGTGACTCCCACCTTATCAGAGCCATACCCTTGTGTGGGCTGGACTGAGTGACTGCGTGACAAAATAGAATATAAAACAAATAAGATGTCGCTTTTGAAATTAGGTTTAAAAAAGACCTAATTCTACATTGCTCATACTCATCCTGTTGCATTCTTACTTACAAGTTCTGCTATCATGTGCCACCTCATGGAAAGGGCCACAAGGAAAGGTATTAAGCAAGGTTGTTCTCCAGTCACCAGTCAGTGAGGAGCCAAGACCTTCAGCTAACCAGCTCACAAGGATACGAATCCTGTCTTGTCACCAATTTATAACTGATCTTGAACAAGTATCAATTCCTCTGTTCAAGCCTTAAAATGGCTATAGTACAAAACGATACCTTGATTACAGATATGTAAAAAACCCATAGCCAGAGGACTGAAAGATAATAAATGCTATTGTTGTGTGCATTATATTTTGGATTATTTGTTAGATTGCAATGGCTGAATTATACAATCATTAAGTCAAAAGCCTAAAGTAGACCCCAAAATTACTCATTTAATTAGACAGGACCTAATGTGTGATGTGCAAGACCTAGCATTGATACTTTGCAGAGAAAGTATCAATGGCTTCATAGGCATCCAGATGTAAGAGTAAACTATAGCAAAAGAGGGTTCATGTCTCTGTAGAAAAAAATGTATCATGGAATTTTCATTTTATGTTTTTGAAAATTAATTAGAGAATTGTCATTAAAGATCAATTATTTCTTACAAGATATCAAATTTTGAATTTTTTATAATAACATATTAAGCAAGGCTCAGAGTTTCTGAGCAGTTCTTCTGAGGTTATCTAACAAATGTGTTCTACAGTCAGGAGCTATATTTCCATATGATTCTCAAATATAGATTCTTTCCATTGTACTAGGATGTCTGACCCCACATCAATTACCAGTTTTCCAAGAAAGAAAAGCAATATGTGCTTATAGCCTAAATTTATCTATAAATGACTAAAGTAGCACTCTGTGAAGCTAACATTAATATCTGATATTTTAATTATTTTAGAATTGAGCTAGGAAAAAGGCTGAACAATAAGACTTGTTTACAGGAATGAAAAAAGTACATGCAGAGAAAATTGCTCTGTTGGTTATGATGTAGGTGAAGCATAACTTTTGAATTTCTGCTTGTTAATCTGTAGTATCATATTTCCTTCATACAATGTAAAGAGATAAGAGGAACAGAATTCAAGATATACCCAGAAAGGCCTGTTAAAGATAGGGAGCACAACATTGGAAATAGGAAGTGATGGTGAAATATTGTTGAACATGTTCCATGAAAAATATACTGGAGACACAGCAGTCAGTGGTTTGAATTATATTTGCTGAACCAGGACATATACTCAAAATTATAAATAATCTTATGATAAAATTACATTAACTTAGAACTTATATTTATATACCTATATAAGCTTTTTTCCATTGTTGCTAGAACTCTGAAGTATGTTTTATATTTTCTGTTTTGTAAATGTGAAAGTTAAAGCTTAGAGAGGCCTCATAAATTATAAAATGATCTATGCAAAGCCCAATTACATGGTATAACTAATAGGTGTATAAGATTTTAGGGCTGGAGTGATAGATAAACATTTATTAGAGGAGTCTGATATGTAGAACTTAAAGAAACAGGGGGTGTTTTGCCCAGAGGGAAAGCACACCTGTGATTTCTCAGCAGCAAGAATGTGTATGGATGAGCTGGGGTGTCTGTGAAATAAGAGAAGAATATCTCTGGGGTGGCAGAGGTAGACTTTGATTTTGTCCATTTTGCTTTGAATGGATAGAAGTGAGGAAAATTGAGGGATGAAAAAATTTCACAAAATATTCACCAAATTCATTCCCTTTTTGCATATTATATTCTAATTTGCTCTTATTTTTTTTATCTTATCTGGATTTTTTGTATAATTTTCATTTTATTAGTGAACTTTTTGCATCATTTGATTCTTCCTTCCAAAACTATTTTGAATTTTTTAATGCCATTTCCTTTAAATTCTTATAAGCCCATAAACCCTAATTCAATCTTTAAAAATGTTTATATTATTTTATTGCATAGAAGCTGGAATAATGTAATGAGAAGGAAATAAAGAAAAGCAAATGTTCATCTCTTAAAAATCATTATTCTTTCTTTTCAAGTTTCCTAGCTGCATTCATGTCATTTCAAGTTTGTCCCTCATGAATAATAGTTGGCAATGGATTCATGGTAAGATTAACTAAGCAAAGCCAAGACAATTAATTTATGAGTAACTTCTATCCATTCTTCATTTATACTGCTGCATAAAAGGTCATGTTTTTATGCCAAACAAAATGCAACTGCAAAAAGCAAGAAGGCATTCATTAGCAAAATACTCATAAAACTCTTTGACCCATGCAATTGGATACTGTGCTCTAGGAGCAAAGCTACAACATAAACTAAATGCTAAACTGATTTTGCATAATGGAGAAACCAAGAGAAGCAGAGTGATTCTTTATGTTTTTTATTAGTTTGTTACACCCAGGCCTGATGAAAGTACTATATTTGAATTTTTCTGCTGAGTATATTTTTTATTGACACCTTTGAATACATATTAAAGGAAGAGGAAAGTAAAGGCTTTTTATAACTAAAAAGATTGCATAGCCATCATTTATATTTTTCTTTCAAAACCATACTTTTGTAATGAATGTAGTTTTAGCTCTTGAAAATAAAATAAACTATTAGTTTAGTTTAAATGAAGCTCTTATTTGGAAGAGACCAAGGGTTAAAAATGTAAAAATAAATAGATATTATTTTCAATAATTTAGTATAAAATATAAAACTAAAAAAAAAATTTATTTATTTTTAGAGGAGGAGAAAGGAGGTAAAAAGAAAGGGAGAGAAACATTGATGTGAGGGAGAAACATGGACAGGCTGCTAATCTTATATGACAAGACATTTCAGTGGGATATATAATGAAATATTTAAATTCTTTCATTTAAGGAACAAACCACCTTATGGAAGGATCTTAAAACTTTATCATTTAATTTACTTACAGATCTGTGGGTTGACTGGGCTGTAGGCTTTTCTCACATGGTTGCAGTCAGAAGGTGATTGGAGTTGGGGTTATTTCAAAGGCTTCTTTACTTTTATGTCTGATGCTTAGCCTGGAAAGACACAAAAAACTAAGGTTCCTCCATCCATTCTCTCCACTCCACTCCTTGTAGTTCTACTTCTTACAAGGAAGCTGAAGGGGCCCAAAGTAAATGTCCCAAGAGAAATTGGTTGGACCTGCATGGCTTTCAACACATCCTTGGAAGTCATACAGTAGTTCTTCCACTGCCTCCTGTCCTTTGAGAATGTCACGAAGACCAGACTATGTTTAAGAGGAGAGGAGACTGACTCCACCTTGCACCAGGGAAAGGATCAAAACTTGTGAAAACATGTTTGAAAACTACTACCCTATGTAGTAAACTATTATGTAATTTTCTTCTCTTCATGCAGAAAAAGTTGACTTTATTTGATAATGACTTTAATATATGAGGTACCCAAAGAGTAAATCACTGTATTTCTTCAAGTATGACCACAGACGACTGAAATATTTTTTTAATTCTGTAGGCCAATATTTCCACAAAACAACAGGAATACAAGATTAAATTCAATTAAATGTGACAGTCAAACAATGTAATAAGTAGGATAATTGATTTCAATGTTCAATGAATATTTGTTCAGTACCTACAATATAATCACTGATGATGTGGGTCAACTATCAAAGAAAGACAAAAAAAATAAAAGTATGCCTAAAACAACAGTACATCTTTTTCTAGAAAAGCAACTAAAATTATAGCAATTGTTAACCCAAAGCTAAATTTTAAAGACCAATCATTATTAATAAATTAAAAAAATAAGAAACTATAGAAATAAGTCAATACATTTATTCATGATCAATACATTTATCCATGAAATAAATTAATAAAAAAGATAAGTGCACTTTTCAAAATATGTGTAAAAGACACACATAAAAGCCTTTTACAGAGCAGAAATATAAGTCACCAATATGCAGATTTGCTGAATATTTAATGTTACTAATTATCAATGAATTACAGAGGAAACAACAATGAAGTACCATTTTCCTATAAGATTGTCAAGGCTTAACCATGGTTTATACCCACTGTTGGCAACATATGGTAAATTTTAAATAAAATGATCATTGACAGGCAAAGTATGAGTTCCTAGAGAGCTACTTAGTAAAAGTGTTACACTTTTTATACATTTAAACATATAGAAATTTCACTTCCAGGGAATTTTTAAGGATTATATCAAGGAAAGATATGATAGGGCTTTCAAACAAGGAATAAGTATATCAGGGACAATAAATACTAAAATGGCTATAAAACTATGAGCTCAGATAAAGGAAGTGGAGGACTTAATATTGATTTCAAATAAGGAATTAGAATTAATTTTACAATGAAGAATTAAGTAAAAATTGGATAGGCTGAGGAGATAGGAGATATCAAAATCTGGGTAGTAAATCTTGCACAGTCTCCATCATTGCCCTTAGTTGACTTTTATAATTCCATTTCACATCAATATTTCTCTTTTCTCAATTGTTAGTGCATTTTTATTTACTAAGTGCTAAATTTTTGAGCACATGTGCTTTCTCATTACTTATTATTACTATTTTTTTGCTTTCCCTAATTGGTTAGCTCTCTAAAATAAAAAATGATATCTTCCTTGGTTGGTAGCCTCTGCTGCACAGTGCTGGGTGAATAGGACCTGATTAATACATATCACAAGAGTTTGTTGATTGGGCATCTACCATGTGAGGTACAACAAGTGAATCAGTCAATTCTGAATACAGATAGGGCATCTACAAAGAGTATTTTTATTTTGTAGACTACAAAATTCTGCTTTCTTTCTCTTATTTTTAATTTTGTTTTTAATATAGTGATTATGCATTAAATTACAATTCATAAAAAACAGTTGATCTAGTGAACATTATTACAGTTTATAGCCCCAAACTGTACTTTGCAATATTTATAGACATGGGGATATACAGTCTTAACAGTCTAACATTATGTATCTGTAAAATACTTTGGAAATAAAAATTATTAAAGCAATATTATTTTGTTTAAATAAATTTATTTTTATAGTCAGACTTACATAAAGTTAAAGGGAGAAGTATTATCTGTACATTCATTTCCATGCAAGTTTTAAAAATAAAACTATATAATACATTATTAATGTTAAATAATGACTTAGTTATCAAATTATCAGATATGAAAAAACATAGAAAAACCTATTTTTTGTTTTATAAATTGTCCAGAATAATTTATAAGCAAAGATATTATAACAACCAGTTTAAAGTGGGTGAATAATTTATCCATGTCATTAATTTCCTGCCATATATGTGAGAAGGGTTGTCTTTTACTTTTACAACATAGATAAGCTTAAGATGTGACAGAAGATTCTCTCTGCAAGAAGACAAGGACACTGCATTATAATGGAAAAGGCTTATATTTATGGAGGACAGTTGGGGGAACAATATGAATACCCATGATATCCAAGAAGGTAGAAAATGAAACACAATTTAATGCATTATCCAAAGAGTTACATGTCCATATATTTTGCTTATTTAATAATTTGCATCTCATATCACACTAGGAAACAATGTGATCTTTGTGAACTCAACTCTAATTTCAGGAAGGACCTTTTCTTATCACTTTTTGTGGGGAAAGAGGAGCTCAACAGAAAGTTGGTAATAAAATAAAATTGTTTTTCTGAACGGAAAATAAGCATATGGCACACATTTACATCCTGTGTGTGTTTATTTATTTATTTTTGTAACAAGAAAGAAAACACTAAAATGAGATGTAAGATAAAACAAGAAACTGGTTTGGAGGAACAAATCTTGTCACAATTTCACCATTGAATAGTAAGTACACATTCCTAAAGTTTGTCAGAAACATATCAAGTAAAATCTTTCAACTTGAAGAAATAATTGGGCTTTCTTCTGGTACGAAAGTAATAGAAAAATAGTTTTTCTTACTGAACTAGTCTATGGACTAAATGAGCACAGAAAAAAATTAGAAAGTCTGAATCCTCGAATCATGAAAATTAATAATTCTAACACTATCTGTTCTATTAGGTATGAAGTGATATCTCATGCAGGTTGTGACATGCATTTCCCTGATAAGTGATGGTGAACATCTTTTCTTATATCAGGTGGGAATTTGTGTGTCTTCTTTGGAGAAATGTCTACTCAAATTCTTACCCATTTTAAAAGTGGGATTATTATTATTATCACTTGTAGAAGTTTCTTATATATTCTAGGCATTAACTCCTTATTGATTACAGGGTTTGCAAACAATTTCTCTCATTCTGTAGATTACCTTTTTACTTGATTGATTCATCCCTTGCACATATTTCCTACTCAATCCTTATCTTTTCTTTACAAGGAGTAAGTCTGCCTCACGTAAGATTAAAAAAAAAAAAAAAAAGCCAAAATGAAGGCCTTGTCAAGAAAGAATTCTATCAGTTATTTCTTTTCCAACTCTAGCTTCATTTGAATATTAATAATAACAATAAGAATTGCTTCTGAGAATTTATTTTATGCCAGGTAGTCTACTAATTCTAAATTTCTAACCCATGCATCTACAAAATGGAGATACAGCAGAATCTTGCTTATGGAGGTTTAGTACCAGGCATGTAATAAATATAGAATGAGTTTTAGTTGTTTTGTTATCAACATTACTATTACCATCACTCTCCATGAATTTGCTCTAACCATAAAATTGGACATCATACCTAACATCTCCCTTCCTCTCTACATGCATTCTATTAATTATTATTTCCCCTTGATTTTATCTACTCAATTTTTCTTGTCCCCACTGACTTTCAAAGTTTACCCTACAATCATCTCTTAGAGACTTAAACAAGTTAGAATACTATATTGCCTCTTAATATGTCTCCCCAATTACTGGCCTTTCATTTTCAATTCAATTTTCATGAAGCATAAGAAGGATCTTATGAAAACATAAATTTGATGAAGTTACATCCTTATTTAAACTTATTACTGAGTCTTCATAGGAATATCTATAAAGTTCAAATTCCTAAATATTATTTAAATATTTGATGCTGAAAGTATGGTAAATGGAGCAAGAGTATTAACATTACTTGCAAGGTTAGATATTAGGTCCCACACCAACTGCCTAAATTCAAATCCAGATTTTAACAAGATCCCAGGTGATTGCTGTGTCATATAATGTACCTTTTCCAAAATAAAATTCTTTTTTAAGTGTCTTTTCCTCTTGCAAATATTTTAAGAGTTTTGACCCTTATCACCTGCTATATGCCTATCCCTTTTGCTTTCATAACACCTTGAACTTGTCCCATTATAGCTTGAAAGATAATCATATTGCAATTATTTTGTTCCAAGTGCAGGAAGAATATAAGATAAATTAACTTAAATATCCATACTACTTTTTCCCCAATAATGTCAATAAATGTTTATTGAACAAATGACAAATGAAAAGATTATTGAGGCTTAAAGTGTTTGAATAGTTTTTCTTATTTCATGGTTTACAACTAGGGGATATTAAAGTCTAGCCATATTCTCAGCACCTAATTTCCCTTTCCCTTGTCTCAGAATAGATGTTTCTCCTCTTTAAATAATAAAATTTTTAGCTTTTTCTTGATTCTAAGTACATAAAACTCCTTTAGACATGTAGTTAACCAATATTTGGTATCTCATATATCTTTAATATTTCCAAATCCAGTCAATTCTTCTCATTCTATAAGTATACATTTCTCCAATTTAAAAAACAACAAAAATAATGTATATTTTTCAGATCAAGGTTTTGGAAAGATGTTCAGTATAATACTTGAGACCAAATGATGTCAAATTTTGGTCTAGTAGACAACAAAAAAGGAATCTCCATCATCATATATACTACAGAGCTTTATAAAATATGACTTTTAGGATGATTCACAATTATTATTTTTTAATATTTTATTGTTTTTAATACTCTGTAAATATTCTGGGTCAAGGAAAGAAAGCAGAGTGACTAGTTAGGAAGGAGACCTTTATTAGGATCCTGGGAAAAGATTATTTTTACATTTTTTAAAGCCTTAGCAATAGAGCTAAAGAACTAGCCAGGTTGTAGACATTTTTTTAAGGCACAGTAGAGCTGAAGAATTTCTGATGACATGTAGATATAAACTGAGTTTTGGGCTTCTTACAATTAATGTGAACAAAGGTAAAGATGTGGTTCACTCTTTTAAAATTATTTTAATATTTTAAGTATTAAGGTAGGGAGTACTGGGAAAAATCTGTGAAGTTTGTCAGGACCATAAGATATTTGTTTAAAAAGATGAATGATTGTTACAGGAAGCATTCAAAAGGTATATTTAATAATATAATATTTTATTATTTTTTATGTTATAAATATATACATATTGACAGTCACAGATATCCAAATAGCTATACAATGATCAAAACAAAAGTATACATTAGCATAAGTAAATGGCATTTATAAGGAGAAATACATGAATCAGGGATTACAACACACACAAAAAATACAATATTAGAAAAGTTTTTTAGTGTACTGGTATAGTGATTTGCTCCTAGATCATTGCTTAAAAAATATTACTCATACATTTAGTGATTTTCAGGCATCTGAGGAAATGTAGGTAGAAATAACAGATTCTCCAGCTTTCTAAGTGATGGGGAAGAAACAGAATACAAACAAAAGCAAAACAGAGGTAGTATGTTTGACACACACTCCTACAAAAATCTCATAGGTATATTTACCATGTTTGCTTTCTTGATACTCAAATGTACATGGTATAACAAACCAACTTGGTTATTATTTTTTTAATTTAGCCATTCAATGAATTTTTTATCTAGTAGTTAATATGAGTCAGCAAATATGGGAGACACTGATGTTACAGAGATTATGATAGGAAGGCAGAGCATCATTTAAGCGGTTTATAAAAATACAACACTGAGTATTCTAACAGTGCTAACAGACATGGCAATGAAAACATAAAAGAGTCTGTGTTTGAGCTTGCCTGATGATGTTGGAAAGGGCTCTATGATGCTTCCTGGAAAAAGAGATTTTTCAGTACTAGGCAGAGGGAATATGTGCAAAAGAGTGATTAGCCCAAGGCCATTGTTGCTTTGAGTATAAAAGGGTAAGAAAAAAGAAGACATGAGGAACAGGTAGTTATAACAGGGAAGGCAAACCTAAGAGAACTCTACATATGATGGGATAGAAATTTGTGTTTTAATCAATTGGTTGTTTGGAGACAAAGTTACTTTTTATTCTGAGTCATATGAACGAACATGCTTGGCATAAACAAGTAAATTACTAAGAATCACTGAAAAGTCTCATGCATTTATGAACCACAATTTTACAGAGTTGTGAAACTGTACACCTGAATGATTTTGACTAGTAATTTTGTGTAAAAAAAATATGTATTCAGGCAAAGAACAAGATTATTTGGACAGCTGAAATGAAAATATTTGTCTTTTTGGCCAATACATTGGTCAAACATTAGTTTTCATATATTCTTTGATCATTACTTTGTACCATTCAAGGGAACATCTATGAGTGGGTGTTGGCAATATGTTTACACAAAATGAATTCCAAATGGTAAATAGCAGCCATAGTCATGGAAGAAAAAAAACTGTAAGAAGAGATTTTGTAATCTGATTGTAACTAATAAACCTCAAACATGATACTAGAACTCCTGAACTTTAAGTGTTATGAATATATAGTGAACATAATCTGAATAAAAATTATATCTTTAAGATCTGATGATAAAAATCAAAGCAAGACATCACTCTTTAGGAAGCAGGAGATCTGATATTCCAGTAAACAACCTAGTGTTACTTTTTCTTAAGTTTATAAAATCTTTCCCCCAGATGATTGAAGAGTCATTTTCTTGTGTAGCTTTGTTAAGGGTTCAATTTAGTTTATCCTGTTTAACTCATGTGTGTGTGGTGTGTCTGATAATAGGACCTTTTTTTTCCTCTGGAGAATAAAAGTAGCCCTATACAAAAGCAGTAAGTGCAATTGAGTTGTGTTGATGCAGTTCATAGGAAGCCAGGAGACTCAGATTAAAGAAGAGTGATTAAAAGGTCACTATCCATAGTATACACAAGCCATTTAGTCTTATAAATTCATGGCAGCCACCATCCAGCAATAGCTACTGATGTGTGTGGAATAATAACATGTGGAGGAATGTAGAGACAGGCTCTCAAAACTTGAATCAGATCACAGATGAATTGTCAAATCCTCATATTTTTTGAAGAGCTAATTGTTTTATATAAAATATAGCCAAATACCCAATTGCTCACAATTATGTTTTTGCCTTAATTTGTATCTGAAAAAGTACTCTTATATTTGTTGTTGAATTTTCAAGTGCAGAAAAGAAAGAAGAGGCATAGGCTTATATAACCAATATAACTTATAAATACTACATCAAAGATTAGCAAGCCTTCCTGCACACATGTAGATTAAGACCACAAAAATGTCTACCATGCTTGTGGAGCTACACTGTGGTTGCTGTGGAAACATCTGAACTTTAAGGTTTTACACTGTGATGAATCAAAATTTTCAAGCTGACTGCAATGTCAGCTTTTTCAATGAATATGCAGCAATACTTACAGGAAATGGCATGAATGGAAGATAACTAGTTCCTCAGACTGACAATAACATTAAACATGTACAGACATGTTCACAGATATACACACACACATCCCTAACTTTTTAGAAGCACAACTTTTATATATCTATATCTACATCTAGATATATCTACATCTAGCTATAGATATATATGATTTCACTTTTTCTTCTCTTAGTCTGTTTGAGCTTCCGTAACAGAATAACATAGACCGTAAGGCTTATAAACAGCAAACATTTATTTCTCATAGTTTTGGAGGCTCAGAAATCCAAGATCAAGGTGCCAGCAGATTGGGTCACTGGTGAGAGCCTTTTTCCTGGTTCATAGATATCGGTTTTGTTGGGTCCTCACATGGTGGAAGGGGTGAGGAAGATCTCTAAGGTCTCCTATAAGGGTACAAATCCCATGCATGACTGCTCCACCCTGTGAACTCACCTCCTAGAAGCTACACCTCCTAATAACATCACTGGGGCGGGGTGGGGGTTGTGTGTGGCAGTAATATTTGAACATATGGATTCTGAGGGGGCAGAAACATTCAATTTATTGCATTTCTGAACTCTGTTTTGTAAATTGTTTCCAATGGCAAATTTTCACTCTTGTGGCATTTATAATATTATTCTAAAGGTCTCTTTAAAAAAATTTCTGACAATAGTGGTAATGGATGATCTCTAATATTTCTCTTGTCAATGATTCCAGTGATGAATTAGAAATAAATCATGGAGGCTATAATCCATGAGCATTTTAAAATTATTTTGTTACATGAGCAATATTAGACATGTATAAATTTGAAATTTGAATATGTAATAGATATATAGATCTAAGTGCTAAAGAGAAAAATCTAGCTAAAGATGAAATAATATCTCTTGTAGACCAAAGTACAGATACATTTTTTTGTATCCCCAGATAAAAGTGTGCAGTTGTATAGACAGAATCTACTTCATGTAAATGATTTAGCTAGTATGTCTGACATTTCTTTATAGTGATTGTGTCATCCATGTTTTCCAATGTGACCAACAAGGGCAAGGAAAAGCCAGGGGGTATGGTTACAATAAAACTATTCTAAAATGGGTCCTAGCTCAGATGTTCCCCACCTGCACTCCAGCATGCTCTTGTTGGAGTCACACTACTAGTGTAGCTCCATGTTTCTCCTTTTTCTTATTGGGGTCCCCGAGTTGCTGGAACACTGTCACCATAACCAGTGATGTCCTCTTCAGATTCACGGATGCTGACTTTCCCTCCTCAGTTTCCTGTGCCCTGGGTGCTGCCTGCTCTCCCCTCTGTAGGTGACACTGGCTCACTTTATTCTAACCTCAAGGGTCCCTATTGTCTCCTGGTTAGTTATCCCATTAATGCAGGGCTGACGTAACTATTGTGGAAGCTACATTTTTTTTTTTTCTTTCTGTTTTCATTTTTAAACCATGCTGTTGCTTCTATTAACTTCAGTGTCTCCACCTTTTGAATAACTGTACTTAGTTTGGGTAAAGACTCCATCCATATAGTGAACAATTCTTTAAACAGTTAAACATGGATCATGATATTTTTCCTATGGGGACTCTATATTTTTGTGCTTTAATCATTGATTTCTTATTTTAACTTAATATTTAATCATCCCTATCTCTTTTTTAAACTTTGCACAAAGCCCATCAGGACATGAACTGAAAAATAATATATATAGCAATTCATAGTGCAGTGTTTAAAATTATTTTGCCTCACATGGACAATTCATTGTTTTTTCTCAAAGAAATTATTTTAAGAGTAGTTCTTATGCTAAGCACTGCTTTAATGGGATAATTGTATTAACTGATCTTCACAAATATATTAATTCCTATTTTACAGATGAGAAAACTGAGTCACAAAAGTTTAAGAACATGTACAAATGCTCATCACTGATACAGGGCAGAGCTGTGATTTTATAGCAGGCATTCTGGTTCCTGAGTATAATCTTTTATTATTCTGCCTTTTTATGCCTGAGGTGACAATTGAATTTCCTGTCAGATACAAATTCCTAAAAGTTTAAGATAAGCCCTTGAACAAATGATCTAATTCCATGGTCTCAATTAGGGAATTGGCCATCATCTAACAATTTTTTTCAAATTATTTATTATATTAATGTGAAAAAATTTCCTTGATACTTTTATTGAGAAACATGGAATTCTAAAGGGGATATGAAAATGAAATGTCTTTCTCTGGAGACTTCAGTACTATGGAATTTGACTTAAGTACTCTTTCATAATTCTAATTAAAATGACACTATTAAATGCAATGATATATGAACCTTTTGTAGTATTAAGTAATATTAATATAACCATAATTAATTAGAAGATTATCATAGAGAAACCATAAACTATAATAATTATAGACTATTAGAAGGTATTTGTCCTTAGAAGTTAAAAGCAGAGTTTGTTAAAACAAATATATAAATATTGTGTGTATTTCTTAAATAGCATAGTAGCTAAGATAAAAGGCATGAAAAGGAATATTTTTTCCTCAATCATCACAAGTAAACTTCTGAGATTACATTATCTTTGAAAATTCTCTTTCCTATTCTCTAAACTCATCTATTCATTTTAATGTTTCTATTTATGGGAATTTCAATTTTATTTTTATAAAAGATGTCATATGTGTGCTATATATTATATACATTGTATATAATCAAATTAAGGCACATTTTCAGTTTAAACAGTCATGTTTTATCATTGAAAACGTCATTCTTTAGTCCCTTCCTTTTGTAATTCTTCCTCCTCAGAAATATCACTAGCAAGTCTTTTGTTTTTAAGTCTTCAAGGTGGTTTGCATGTTTACCTCCATATTACAAACAACAGGCTTAGGCAGCCTTTTTACTTTCCAGTTTTAGGCATCATCCCATATTACAAAGAGAGACAAACCTTTCTTCCATTTCCCCCACTCATCTCTGTTTACTCTTCCCCCATCTTTCCATTATAGTTACATATATTTATATCACTGTTTTTGTTCATTCATTAATCAGTGTTTGCATTATTATGACTATGTAATATCATCCACAGCAAAGCCATGTGATGTACTATGATTATTTTTCCTTAGTTTAAAATGGTGATTTTATCCACTATGTGTATTAAATTATTTTTAGTTTGTTCATTTTCCATGTATTATTTGTAAATTTAGTTCAAAATTTTCTGACAGAATTGTCAATTCTTCTCAAGTGCCTTATGTATACTATATGTTTTAATAATTTGTTTGGTAACCCTGGGGCTGCTTCTTGCAACCTCCCTGTGTAGAACTATGGAACTACCCTTTGCCAGTACTGTGGGGATTCTTTTGACCTCTCTTGGAACCTCTGTTTCCTTGTTTTCAGGTTTTTTGTTTTTGTTGTTGATTTTTATTTACTCCTTGTAAAAAAAATCTAGAATATCTCCAATAGAAAACAGCATGCACTAAATAAATGTTAAGAAGCTCACGCGTCTGAAAGCACCTTTGTTCCACTCTCTCATTTGATTTGTTATGGTTTGGGTATTAATTACATACCATTCTCACTTATAATTCTGAATGTTTCACTCATTCTCTTTTTCCTTTGGGAAACCACTTCTCTAGTCTACTTATTCTTTGGGATTAAGATTGAAATGTGCCCTGCTTGTGTAGGGGTAGCCACGCCTTGCAGGTTTGTACATCCCTGGCCATCATGACTGATTTCGGAATGGGCACAGAACTCATTCAGCTCAATTCAGATATATGGGCTCCAGGAGACAGAAAACTTGTCCTACCTTTTCTGTGATAATGCCAGCAGCGCCCTCCGCTGGCCCCGTAGAGGGTGGATTCATATCACTATTACTCTGCAGAATGATGGAGACAGAACGGAAAGCAAATTAAAGGTTGGGGGGGGGGGAGAAGAACCCCAAGACAATG
Organism: Noctilio leporinus; assembly: GCA_004026585.1. Lineage (NCBI taxonomy): Eukaryota > Metazoa > Chordata > Mammalia > Chiroptera > Noctilionidae > Noctilio > Noctilio leporinus. The sequence goes on along the minus strand of PVIW01000411.1, from coordinate 472,472 downwards.
TTTTCACTCCTAAAAGCAGTCATATTGAAGCAAATACTCTTTATTTTCTAGAGCTATTTTGAGCAGTACTTCTTTTACTCACACACACACACACAAAAATAGCTAATAAAACTACCCTTTTAGAGTCTATGAAACAAAAACTAAATCAAGCAATTGCCTGTCTCTGATCAAAGTTGGTGAATGGCAGGGGCAGGTTTTCAGTCCGTTTTTCCCTGCAGTGCACTATAGCTTCTTGCCTGTCACATGTCAAAGCACAAACCCTGAATCCTGGTGAAGGTAGGCATGGGAGGCTTCTTGGCATTTATTATTTGCGCTGTTATTCAACAAACAAACAAGGGCGAGGGGACAAAAAGTGCAGTTAGTACCTATTATATATATCGGTTCCTGTGTTTGGCATTTATTTTTCCTGGTTAGTTTTTGGGTTCAAACATGAAACAATGGTGAAGGCACACTCTCACACAAACATACACACAGGTACAAAATTATCTTGTAACCTTGTAAGGTGCGTTGCTCTTCTTCCATCTCCTTAGTCCTGATAAGAAGACTGTCTAGAGAACATGTGACAAACTCAGGTTCCTGGATTCCCGCATAGTCCCACTTTGCCATCATTGCCCAAGGCATTCTGCTAAATTCTTCCCTGCTTTCAACTTTCTCGTGACACCTTTCTTAGGTTTAGATTGAGAAAAGTAATTTAAGTGTTCCTAATTTTTATATATCTATCATAAATATAAAAGTAAACAATAGAATTTTGCCAGTTGAACTAGTTATATTTTCCTAAATAAAATCCCGAGTTGTTTTTCACAGGGCTGTGTTGAATTTTTATAAAATATTTATTTTGTAAGGTAAATAAATATTTTGATAGATTTTCTCTAAAAAATGGTGATTAAAGGGTAAAAATACCCGCTTCACCATGTAAAGACACAGCTAAAAGATACCCTCTATGAACCAGGAAGTGAGCTGCACCAGACACTGAATCTGTCAGTGTCAATGACTTTGGACTTCAGCCTCCAGTAACATACCTGGGAAGGTGGCCGTGAAAAGGGCAAGAGAACATGACCATCCCAAGGCCAAGGCAGGGAGACCAGCAGGTGATCCTCACTGTTGTAGTCATCTCCCTACTGTTCTACGCTCTCCTCTGACAACCTCACTTGCCTGCCCAACATGAGAATTGTCTCTGCACCTTCTGCCTACGAAATGAAGACATTGGGTCTCTAGAATTCCACCAGTTCCCTAAACTGGAGACCCTGAGGGTGCCCTGGGTTGGCCTGGCCCTTGGCAAGCTTGGCGCTTGTAGGGCCCTGGCCCTCACCCTCTTTATCCCCTGCTCTCCTCCAGGCCCGGTGCCACAGTAACAAGGGAGAACAGAAGCTGGCAACATCCAGACTGTTGCTGGGTGGCCTAGGCCTCTTTCTCACCTACACCTGAAGCATGGGTTCCTAGCTCTGGTCATTGCCCAGGCCTGAGACATGCTTATGGCCACTGTTGAGCTCCTCAAAGGGCAGAGAAGGACCAGAGCAAGTTTGAGAGCGACTAGTCTTGTGTGGAGCCTCAAAGGATTGCTAGGATTCAGTCTGAATGATGCTCAGAGGATGTGTCAGAGAATTCAAGGGTTGTTGTATCTTCTCACCCATCCCATTTCATAGCAGTGCTGATTTTCAAATGGCAGCATATGGGCCCCACTAAGAAGGGTGCACCTGGTGTGAAGGAGTCCAAGGGAGTAAATGTGGCAGGGACACCTCTGGCTTCTTAGTGTAGCATTGTCTGTCCTTTGAGACTTCCAAGTTTCCCTGGGATACCCTAAAATCACAAAGCTGTTGTCACAAATATTCTTGTTTTAATTAACTTATCCGAGCAAGCCATATTACTTCATTCTCTCAGGATGGGTGGGGGGACAGGAGCTGCCTTCTGGGGGCTGTATTTTCCAGGATGATCTGTCAAAGACCAAACTGAAGTGTTATGAAGATGTAAGCCACCAAATGGGAAGCACTGAGAAACAGAGAGTACCTCAGGGTCCTGGTCAGCAAGCTCTCTCCCACTCTGTTCCTGATTGGAGGGATTTGAGGAGCTCCTCTCCCATGACACTGTTCCCAAAGCACAGGAGAGATCTTACAGGAGCCACTGAAGCCATAACACAATGGCTTTTCAGTTTCCCTGAACACAGGCTGTGGACCTAAAAGCCAGATGATGCAGAGAAGTTGGATGGCAAATCCTTCCTAAGGTGGGACCTGGGAGTTCGGAGCAGAACTCACCATTATCCTGGCCAGGGAGGATAATGAACAGGATTGAATGGTTCAACAAACACTGTGTTCATCCCTTCACTGCTCAACCCAGAATTAGAAAGAATAGAATTACAACTTGTGCATTAGAAATGTTGTGCGATACCTCAGACAAGGGTCTGATCCCCAAAATATATAAAGAACTAATGCAACTCAACACCAGGGAGACAGACAGCCCAATTAAAAAATGGGCAAAGGACCTGAATAGACAACTCACTGAGGAAGATATACAAAGGGCCCAGAGGCATATGAAAGAATGCTCAACATCACTAGTCATCAGAGAAATGAAAATTAAAACCACAATAAGATACCACCTCACACCTGTCAGAATGGCAATCATCAGCAAATCAACAAACAACAAGTGTTGGCGAGGATGCGGGGCAAAGGGAACCCTCGTACACTGTTGGTGGGAATGTAGGCTGGTGCAGCCACTGTGGAAAACAGTATGGGGTTTCCATAAAAACCTAAAAATTGAACTGCCTTTTGATCCATCAATTCCACTACTTGGACTATACCCAAAGAATCCTGAAACACCAATTCATAAGAACCTTTGCACACCTATGTTCATAGTGGCACTATTTACAATAGCCAAGTGCTGGAAGCAGCCTCAGTGCCCATCAGTGGATGATTGGATCAAAAAACTTTGGTACATTTACACAATGGAATTCTATATAACAGAAAGAAAGAAGGAACTTGTACCCTTTGCAACAACATGGATGGAACTGGAGAGTATTATTCTTAGTGAAATAAGCCAGTCAGTGAAGGACAAATATCATATGATCTCACCCATTACGGGACAATAATGAGCAAAACTAACAACAAGCAAAACAGAACCAAGTATATGAATACAAGGAATATGCCTTCAGTGGTCAGGGGGAAAGGGGATGGGGGGAGGGGGGAGGCAGAGGCAAGAAAGGGGAGCAGCTTAGACAAGAACCTAGTATAAAGGAACCATGGACATGGACAACAGATGGGATTGACTTTGGGGGAAAAGGGTGGGTGGGGAGGGAGACAGAGGGGAGCAAAAAGGGGATGGATGTAATACAACAACAATAAAATTTTTAAAAAATAAAAAATAAAATAAAATAAATGTTGTGCGGTTTTCAACATCTGTGTATTAGAAAATTTGTACTGCAAATGGTCACCTTATTCTATGCCTGTCAAAACCACACAGAATGCAGAGGTAATAAGGAGAAAAAAATAACAACTAAATACTAAATAGCAATTCTTACACTTGTCCACATATTTTTATGGTCTCTTTAGTCATTTTCTACTTTATGATCTTGTCAAAAGAGATAAAAAAAGGGCTAAACAGAGAAAGAAATCTGCTAAAACTTTGCAAAGGTGATAATTTGGTGCTAATGGTGTCAAAGAATCTCTATTATTATTTAGTTTTTCTGATGGATGCTTCTTCATCATCATCATAGTCAACATTAATGTAAACTTACATTAAGGCTACATAAAAAATACCTTCCTTTGAACTATTCAATGTATGACCATAGTTTTCTATTTTCAAATTGGAGATAGGTAACAGCTTTTCTTATTAAATATTTTGAAGTTCCAGAGTGAAAACTCCTTGAACTATCTTTTGTTTTGTAGTTTAATATAGTTAACTATTTCTAGTATCTGCAAGAACTAACCTAAATTTTAGGCAGTGCTAATTGGTCAATTTTAGGTATATGTCTATTTGCAAATGGAAACTTTCAGGCTATAATGGATGTATGTGTTACTAGACCCCAAATTTGTATAATCTTTCTTTATAATCTGTTGCTCAGTTTCAGCAATAATTATCCCTATAATTTTATGAAGACAGAGAGGGAGCTGGAATTCCATTCTTCTTTTCTCCATGTCTCTGGGTAATTTGTAATGTGGTCACTTAGACTGTTGCCTTCAATGCTCTGGAATGATGGAGCATCTGCTGTACATACAACCCATACAATGAATAAGAGTTTGGAGAAGGTGCACATTCATACTGGTACAGCTGCAGACCCTGGTCCTGATTACCTTATATTGGAACTGTTGTTGAACTGAATGTTTCTGAACCCCCAAAATTCATAGGTTGATATCCTACCCACCAATATAATATAGTATTAGGAGGTAGGATCTTTGAGGGGATAATTAGTATTAGATAAGATCATGAAGGTAAAGTCCTCATGATGGGATTAGAGACTTGTAGGAAGAGACCAAATAGCTCTTTTGCTTTTGCTTCGCTCTCTCTCTTTCTTTCTGTCTTCTACTTCCCCTTATCCCCTCCCCTTTCCCCTCCCCTTCCTTCCTTTCTCTCTCTTCCATCTGTAAACATGGAAGTAGTTCCTCATCAGACACTGAACCTGCCAGCACCTTGATCTTAGACCTCCTACCTTCCAGAAATATGTGAAATTAACTACGTTATTTAAGCCACATTATCTACAGTGTTCTTTTATAGCAATGTGAACCAAGACAGTAATTCGTCCTGATCTTGAAGGACTTCAAAATCAATAAGAAATTATCTGTGTGACTTTGGGAAAATTATTTGACCTGGAACTCATTTTCCTTATCTATAAAATGAGTATTGAGTTGGTCTAAAGGTTGTGGGTTATTATTAACCTGGTTAACATAAAATGAGTATTATAGTAATAGGAATTGTAAGAATTAAATGACAATAATTGTAAAGTGCTTTAAACAGTGCCTGGCACTTAGTAAGTGTCAGCTATGTAGTTGTTGTAGTGGCAAGAACAGTTCTCGTTTCAAATTCTAAATCTTAGCACTGCCTTTAGGTAACATTGCTGTTTTAAAAATATGAATCCTATTACAAGTTCAGAAAACGGAGCAACTGTTGTAATCAAGACACTTTTGGCTGAAAGTGATGGCAATCAACTCAATAGGTTAATCAAATATGTAGTTTATGGTCTCATATGATTGAGCACAGCTGAATCCAGAGTCTAAAAATTCATGGTTTGAGGATATCATCAGTTTCTATCAGTCCTCTCTCTCTCTGTTCCTCATTTTCAAGTTTTCTTTCATTTGTGTTGACTTTATTCCAAACAAGTACATTCTGCTAACCCCTTAAAGACTGCACTGTGGTTTTGGTTAGCAATTTCATTGAAAGGGAAAAAGACCATTTTTTCCCTCCCAGGTCTCCCCTAGAGTAACCCATGTGATCCATCTTGGTATCTTGGTTCCTGTGCCTGCCCCAGAAGTGTCCCCAGAGAAGAACAACTACTCTATTCCTTAGTCATACCCTCCTTAAGAGCTGAGCAAATGGGCCTACTTAAATGTAGCCTTGCCAGAATCCTGTGGAACAAGAAAAGATTATATTATATAACAACAGCGACTTTAAGATAGAGATGTGCAGCTTTGTTCATAGTCACTATACTATCCATACTTTCTCTTCACTTTTCATCTGTTCTCTAACACAGCTTGGCAGCTACCCAAACCTTTGGGGGCAAGAGTCAGACCCTTTCTAGTAGTCAGATTTCACTGATGTTGTGGCTATGGCTGTCACCTCTGCTTTACTTGTGAAATTTTCAGAATCCTGATGCTGCTTCCTTAAGAATCAGGGCAGCTCACCACTTGTAAGTGTTCTGGATTTGGGTGTTCCAATTCCTGTCATAGCATCTACTGTGCCTTATGGTCAAATAATTTCCATTTATACATCTGGAAAATTGGGATAATTATATGAATGTCTAAAAAATTGGGGATGCTGAAATAAGATCTATAAAACCACATTATTTGCTAATTTGATAAAATTATCAGCATCTCCTAGAGAGACCAGTGTAGACAACTACAACAAGTGAGATGCCTTATGACAAAGAAAAAGTTGAGAGAGAGAGTATAATTTGGAGGGTGCTGGGGAGAGCAATCAACTGTGTTCATGGGAACAAGAGTAAGTACACGTAAGTTTCCTCTTAGGACCTAGAGCGATTCTTGCCTTTGCCTTCTCTCTTTTTATTTATTCTTTTGCTATCCCTGGTAAATTCTATTGTTGGATGTATTCAGAACATGCAATTATTGTTTGATTCTAGAATGTCAGATCAATAAATAATAGGTTCATACTTCAGGTTTCACCTGTTTTTTTTTTCAGTGTTGCTATTTTTGTTTACTTGCTCCACCTCTTTGTGTCCTACTCTTCCTCCACCTTCTTGAAGATGAAATCTTAGATGCTATCCTTTCAACTCAACAAGCTTTTTATAATATATATCTCTGCAGTTCTGAGGCCAGGGGTACTTTTAAGTTCTTAATAGTAACAAAAAAAAAAGCTTTTTCCCAAGTGCTTTTATTGTAATGAAATCCCTTCAGCAGCCTGATTCTTGCTTTTGGCAAACTTGTGGAGAGGTCATTCACTTCATTCAAATTCTATGGCTCTGTGCATTTGCAATGAATGTTGAGAAAGTCTATGAAGCTATTAGCCCTTTCCTTTCCTAGCTTAACTCTCTCTTGGGAAAGATATTTATCAAAACCTTTCATGGGCTTTTTCATTATTCACCTCCCATCTTTATCAGTGTCTTTATTTATTTTTCATTCTGTCATATGGTTAAAAAAAGATTTAAAATGGCCATTTAAACAACCCATAATCAAATATTATAAACATCTTTAAAAATACTTCCCCCTTCATTTTATTACTTTTTTTTTTTTTTTGAAATGGTGGTTTTAGAGTGGGAGGGACACGTGTCTATAGCAACTGGTTGTTTATTGTTTGTCTGCAACAGCTGAGAGACAAAATCAGTTCATTGTCCTTGAGAGGCAACTGCAGGAAGAATTATCAGGCCACTCTTAATCTATTTCAGATGAGCACTTTGAACAGCCTTCCTTACCTCCTGACAATGAGGTTTACCTTAGAGGCAGATAATAATTGACCAGGGAAATATGGGCCCTCCATAAATAGAAATTATGGGTTTTTCAAGCTAGAAACACTGACCATGAAAAGGAAAGTTGGATTCTGAGAATCTATAAGGTTTTCTGTATTCAGTAACTTGCAATGTGAAGAGTGATAACAGAACTTAGTCTAAAGCTACAGGAGACCTGAAGCCCATTACCAACATGGCTCAGATAATTCTCCAACCTGAGAGAAGTTGGGTATTTGGGGTAGTGGTGATTCATTTCCCATGATCTAAGATGAGTATTAGCAACAGATATTCATCTTAGTGTTGTGAAGATGAAACATAGAATAGGCATTTTGAAGAGACTGAGTAAATAATATTGCATGCCTATGCATTTTCATGTTCCATGTTATCTAAAACATTTTTCCATTTAATGTATGCTAGCTGTAAGTCAGATCAAATGTTTCCATGCCTTATCTTTATTCAGCATAAAAACCATATAAGATGTTCATTTTATATCTTTAAGACTGGAAGTTTCCAGAGAGATTTCTAATATATTTTCATGCAGATGGTCATATTCCCATTATCTTTATGGAAAATAGCTGAGGAGTTTTAAAAAAATCACTAGTTTATGAATTTTGATGGTGACTAAATGAGGTCATTTGTGATGTATTCTCATTTGTAATCTTATATTCTAGCACAGCGGTTCTGAAAGTGTGATTTCTGGACTGTCAGTATTAGGATCACTAGAAACTGGTTAGAAATTCAACTCTTTAGAACTTACTAACCTTATAGAATCATTAAATGTGATGGTGGAGCCAGCAATGAGTTGAACCAGATCTCCTGATGCATCCTGAAGTTTGAGAATTCATGATCTAGTGGACTAGTAGTTCATCAGCTTTAATATTCTTAAGGTACTGTGAATACTGCTGAAACTAAGATTTTAGCAATGCTGAAAATATACTAATCCTGATTCAAGCTACACAACATGGGCCCCAGATAACTGAAGTAAAAGCCAAGTAAACCTGATATAGGTGCCTCTTTGTAATTACCTGGGATAAACAATTGCTTAATGTTGGCATTTCTCAACTTTCTATCTATGCAAAATGATGACATTATTTTTATTGTGTTTAAACTCCATTTCAGATAAAATGGAAACCAATTTATCCAGTCTCCAAAAGCATAGTTAGTTTACAAATGATCACAGGATTTTTTGCTGTGTGACTATAACAATCCACACAGAACATTCAATGTTCTGTATAATATTCCATATGCAAGTACTTGCATGTGAAATGTTATTGTTATGCATAACCAACTTGACATTTATAATGTATTGCATTAAAGCAGTCTAGTTTTCTTGCTTTTATTAAAGATTCTTCTTTTAAGATCCAAAATCATGTTTTTTAGCCAGACAAAAATATTTGATAATTCTGTTTTAGGTAGCTTTCAAAATTTGAGATTAGTTTATGTAACTATGTTAATATTCTCATTCCATAGACTGAGGCCGAAAGAATATTAAGTATTTGTTGGTTTATTACACAGGATGGTTGCACGGATGGTATCACAAGTGCTTTTTTAGTATGAAAGCTGCCAGCAGAAATACCAGTTTTAATGAAGCTTTTCATAGGCTCTTATCTCTTGCTGGGACTGACTCTGTTATAAATAGCTTGATCATTGACTCATCATTAGACTCGTATCAGGAATCATCCTGAACTCTAGTTTACTTAGAGACCTATCCTGCTTTATGGTTCATGACTTTATATCCATATAGAGTGGATAATGCTTACTTAATGGTTTTATTTTTCCCCACTATTTTATATTACCAAATGGAGGTATAGTCTCTGGGTGGCTGAATTTTTTAGGTGTGCTTTTGCTGTGAAAGTAACTTATCAAGCATAAATGGTATTATTTTACTCCCTTACCATTAGGAATACCTCAGCAGTTCTCTCTGTCCACTCTCCTCACTCTCATGTGTGTATGTGTGTGTGTGTGTGTGTGTGTGTGTGTTTAGGACAGAAGAGAAAGAGGATAAATAAGCAAATAAGACTTGGGTGAGACATATATGGGTGTATGAGTTACATGTTGGACAGAGAAATACTGCAAACCTCTCTTAAATCAAAGTGTTTATATATATATATAAATATATGATAAATATTTATATAAATATTTATATATAATAATTTATATAAATAAATATTGCATATATATACATATATGTCTTTTCTCATGTCATGATCTATTGTGAGTAGAAGTCTCCTGGGGGTCTCTGGTTTTGAAGGGGTGACAATGAGGATCAGAGCTGCTTCTGTATTGTGGATCCATTCTCCCAAAGCCATTCATCTATGGATTTAGAAATATAGTTGAAAGAGAGAGGAAAAGAGGGAGGGAGGGCAAGACAGAGAGAGATGAGGGAGACAGACAGAGAGAGAGAAAGAGAAAGAGATAAATGAAAATTTTAAATTTACCTTTGGAATTGGGAGCATTTCATTTTTTCCTGTGTTTTATTGGTCAACACTCATCATGAAGTCAGAACCTGACTGCAAAATAGTCTGGCAAGTGCCCTATTGTGTGATCCAAAACAGCCAATAGAATTGGTGAGTATCCAGCTAGTCCCTTCTGGTCACCAGTGTCCTTTTTTATTCTTCTTCTCAAACAGAACACATTCAGCCTTTCCCAAAGCTGTCAACCTCCCAGTTCCATCAGTTATGGTATTCATGTCAAAATCTAGGATATTTAAGAGATACTCTTCTCAATTGAGTCCAAATATCACTTTTTTTTTTTTCTTTTGGTCCATAGACCTATTGTCAAAAAGATATGTTATTTGCACACTCTTCTTTTAATAACCACTCAGTTATTTAATGGTGAAACAAGAAGAGCATAAATACAAAATATTCTTATTTTGGAAGTAAAGAAAAACAAAAGTTACTGCTCTGTAGTAGTGTAAAGTCATGCCAGACAGGCTACGTGAAAACTGCTATCCTGCATTGGATAAGTTTCTTGACTAGAAACCAGGTCAGCTGCCTGGCAGAGATCCCTTCTGAATTTTTCCCCATATTCTGGATCCTATCAGAAATGTTTCTAGAGTCTTACTTACTTTCATGGCAGGCTACGGGCCCAGAGATTATTTTAAGTATTTATCAAAGCTCTTCTTTCAACATGTACATTTTTTTTTTTAAGATTTTACTTATTATTTTTTAGAGAGAGGAAGAGGGAGAGAGGCAGAGAGGGAGAGGGACATCAATGTATGGTTGCTTTTCACCTGCCTCCAGCCACAGACCTGGTTGGAGTCCTGGCTTGCAACCTGGTTATATTTGCCCTGGCTGGGGATCGAACCAGTGACCTTTGGGTTTGCAGGCCGGCACTTTATCCATTGTGCCAACAGCCAGGGCTATCATGTACCTTTTTTAGACCCCTTTTTTTTCATTTCACATTTCCTTCAAAAACTTCAAAATCTGTTCTGTTTGTGTAAGTTCCGTGTGTCAGAAATCATGTCCGACATCCCCCACCAGAAACTTGTCTCCAATTTTTTATTTTATTTTTTCTTTGTGGTCTCCATGTCTTTCTGGGCCTATTTGTGGTCAAGCTCTGCTATGTGAAATGATAAAAATAAATCTAAAATATATGGACAATATCAATGACAATTAAACAGGATATTTTTTCACTTCTGAATGAACAATCAACCAAAACACCTGCTTTCTTGTGGTATTCTGTCATTAAAAAACAAAACAAAACAACAGCTCATAAAAACATTACTCAATTTTAACTCCATATTTTACCCTCGAATTCTGGAAGAGTCCCTGAGCATAGCGTAATTCTTATTTCTAGTGGTAGTTTAGCCATCATTTTTCCCTGTAGTTACTGCCACTTATAGTTTCCTGGACATGTGACACACTCCCCCCAACCCTCATCTCTAAAATGAAAATATTGATGATGTCCTGTCCACAATGTCACTTGGAAGATTAAATTAAATAAGGTTATAATTTTTAGTCAGTGTACATTTTTAGTACATTTTCAGCATATGATAATAATAATTACTATTTTTACATAATGTCATCAATACTTTGGGTTTTATGTAGAAATGGTGTCTGTTGTATACTTCATACAACTAATGTTCATTGACTTGAACATAAAACAATGATTAAGACAACTTTAAAAACTCTGAATTTTGTGACTGCTTTATGAATAATAATAGCAATTTTAGAACATTCATTTCCTATGTTAAACATTGCATTCCTTCACCTGATCAGTTAACAAATGCTCACAGTTTAAATCCATATTTATTTATGGAATGAACATCATTTGGAAGAGCAGGTGGCTTTAAGCAGAATGTATGTTATTTCTTTGGGCCTTAGTAATATGTTGAGCAATCATTTTCTCTGTAATGGTTGCTTCAGGAAATAGACCAATTTATTCCAAAAGTGGAGGGCAGACACATGGTGCATGAGCACAGTGGTGTAAACAGACATATGCAGGTGGCCATGGCATCAGTACAACCCGTTAACACTGAAAACAGATTCCAAACACCAATCTGCCTTTGGGCTAAAACAAGCACTACCCATCTTACCCTTATCAATTTGTTTTAAGGACATAAAACAAATTGATAAGAAATAAAACTAAATTTTATTTCTAACCTCTTGATTTTGAATTCTTATGCTGAATCAAGATACTGAATAATGCATTATGGTGCATCTAGTTCTTCAAATTCTATTGTACATGAGGCTGGATTCATCAGACAATTCAAGTCTAAAAAATAGTTTTTAATTTACTTGTTGCTATGGCCACAAAACAGTTTTGGATGTTAGGTATTGATAACAAAATCTATTTAAATCTATTTTCTGGAATATATTTCTGGCTTTCATAAAGAAACATAGTGCTCACACGTAACACTTTTAATTGCTAAATTTGCTGAGACTTTTGAGTGGGAATTTTGGTAGTGTCAGAATGTGACAAATCCTACAACTGTGATGCAATGAAAACTATGGGTTACCACTCCTTCTCCACCTCACATTGTCTTTCCAACATCTTGCTCTTGTTGATTAAATAAAGCAGGCCTCTTTCTCTGACTTTCAAGGGATCCATGATTGCACAGTTTAGTCACAAATGCTGACATTAGAAGAACGCCTTTTCTTTTCAGATCACTACTTTCCTCTCTTTTGGTTTCTTTTATTTTAGTAAGACAAGGCAATATTTTTATATCCTAGAAAAGAAACAAAAGCAACTCCAGCTTGAAAGTCCTATCTTGAACAATCTGTGGGAGCAGAGCTGGAAATCACACTCACATTTACTTTTGTGGTGCCATTCTTACTTAATATTTAATCACAAACTATTTTTGTAAACTAAATCTTTATTCAGAGGCTGATATGTGTTGGACGGGAAAGGATTTAGCTACAGACTTCTTCAAGGTTAAGATGAACTTTTAAATTTACAATTAGTATTCTGACATTTTCTCAGATTTGTAATTTGATCTCAATGAACTACTGGTATTATGACTTTGATACTTGTTTTATCAATGTTCATTTTCTATTAAAATTTGGGATGCTTACTCATTTTCATCTTGCAAACTATACTGACAATAGGATAAAACATTCTGGAAAAAAGTTCAGCACTGGACTTCTGCCCTCTCTGCTCTCTCCTCAGCTCCCTCCTTCCGGTTTTCACAGAGCCCACACCACCAGAGATTGCTTTGCAGGGGGTTGCTACTCACCTCCATTTTTGAAAATCCAGGAGTGAATGCCCTAGTCTCCTCTTTTCTAGGTCCCAGAAACATCTGGAACAAATATGCTCTTGATTCTTCTGAAAGAAGTCTCTGCTCTCAATTTTTGAAAATAAATATTTTCTTTTGTTTCTGCTCAGTTTAAAAAAATCTTCCTCTATTCTTTATCCTCTAATATTTGAATAATCCTTGACTCATTCCTGACTTCACTTCTCTTTATCCACAAGTAGTTAAAAATGTAGGTTTTAAAATCAGACTGCCCAAATTAGAATCCCAACTTCACCAACTCCAATTATTATCTAATATGACTTACAGCATTTTATTTAGGTTCTTGGTAGTTCAATTTCTTGAACTATAAAATGAAATGGAAACAAGCATCTGTTTTAAATTAAAGTTAATAGGATTAGATAAACTAATGTAAACATATTTATATATATAAACATGTATATATAAACATATATGTAAGTATATGTATATGTATACAGTATATATGTAAATATATGTATATGTGTGTGTATATGTATCTATATATAATAATTATGCTTTTTTATTATTAGTGGCATGTATAAAGTTCAGATACTTATTTCTATAATTTTATCCCTTAGTTTACCATTGAGATTCAGAGTTGGTAACTACCTGACAACTTGACACTTCCACTTGAATGTCTAATGAAACTTAATGGGAGTTAATTAAAATTCTTAGTTTCTAATTACCCATAATTTTCCTCTTTCAGTTTTTGGTCTCCTTAAATGACACCCTTTATAAAAAATCTAACCTTGTATTCATTTTTTATTCATCCATTTATTAAAAAAATACTTAGCAATAACTATGGACCTATTGCTCTGTGTCCTCAAGATATAGCAGTGAACACAAACCTTAAGTTCTCTGCTAGACTATAACTTACACTTAATCAGGAAAAGACAAATAAAAATAAATGAATAAAATACTTCATAGTAGTAAGCACTATGAACAGCATGAGGATGTGGTTATGTAACAGGGCAAGGGTGACTCCATGAAATTGTGGAGTTTAAAGAGTTTATTAAAAGATGGCATTTAATCTCAGATGCAAATAACAGAGAAAAAAGAAAAAGGAAAAGAAAAAATAAGTTTAGGAAACAGTTTGACTTGTTTGAAGAAAATGAAGTGACTGGTATGGCTTTATAGTGGACAATAGAAAAAGGTATTTGAAATGAGGCCAGACAGGTAGGCAGGGGTCAGGTCATGTGCTTAAGGTTTGGAAATTATTCTAAGTGTAATGATAATCTATTGAAGGATTCAAAGAATTATGATAATATAGAATGATTTATTTCATAATAAGCATTTTGATATCTAATTCAAATCTTTCCTTTTGCTTAAAATCCTTTAATAGAATTCATAATAAATTGAATAAATGAGTGCTTTGCATATAATAAATACATGTTAATATAAATGGAATAAATGATTTCATAAGCAAAATAAATTTTACATAATTTTATATTTTTGTGAAAAATCATTATTTTAAAATAAACTAATTTTATTTTATAGTTTTTTTCTTTTATTTATTTATTTTTTGTGTGGTTTCTTTTTTATTTTATTTAATTTTACTGTTGTTGTATTACATCCATCCCCTTTTTGCTCCCCTCTGTCCCCTTCCCCACCCACTCCCCCACAAAGTCAATCCCACATGTTGTCCATGTCCATGGTTCTTCCATACTAGGTTCTTATCTAAACTACCCCCCTTCTTTGCCTCTTCCTCTCCCAACCCTCCATCCATCCCTCTTCCCTGTTACCCCTACCCACTGAAGGCCTATTCACTGTATTCATATATCTGGTTCTATTTTGCTTGTTGGTTGTTTTGTTCATTATCGTCCTGTAATGGATGAGATCATATCATATTTGTCCTTTACTGACTGGCTTATTTCACTAAGCATAATACTCTCCAGTTCCATCCATGTTGTTGCAAAGACTAGGAGTTCCTTCTTTCATTCTGCTAAATAGAATTCCATTGTGTAAATGTACAAAAGTTTTTTGATCCAATCATCCACTGATGGTCACTTAGGCTGTTTCCAGCATTTGGTTATTGTAAATAGTGCTGCTATGAACATAGGTGTACATAGGTTCTTATGAATTGGTGTTTCAGGATTCTTCAGGTATAGTCCTGGTAGTGAAATAGCTGGATCAAAAAGCAGTTCCATTTTTATTTTTTTTAAGGAAACTCCATACTGTTTTCCACAGTGGCTGCACCAGCCTGCATTCCCACCAACAGTGCACCAGGGTTCCCTTTGCTCCACATCCTCACCAACACTTGTTGTTTGTTGATAATTGCCATTCTGACAGGTGTGAGGTGGTATCTTATTGTGGTTTTAATTTGCATCTCTCTGATGGCTAGTGATATTGAGCATTCTTTCATGTGCCTCTGGGCCCTTTGTATATCTTCCTCAGTGAGTTATCTGTTCAGGTCTTTTGCCCATTTTTCAATTGGTCTGACCGTCTCTCTGGTGTTGAGTGGCATTAGTTCTTTATGTATTTTGGATATCAAACCCTTGTCTAAGGTATTATTGGCAAATGTGTTTTCCTATACTGTTGGTTCCCTTTGAATTTTGCTGGTGTTTTCATTAGCTGAACAGAAACTTTTCAATTATAATATAGTCCCATTTGTTGATTTGTTCTTTTATTTCCTTTGCCCTTGGTGAAGTATCAATAAACATATTTCTACATAGGATATGTAAAATTTTACTGCCTATATTTTTCTTCAGGACCTTTATGGTGGCACTGTTTATGTTTAAGTCCTTTATCCATCTTGAGTTGATTCTGGTGTATGGTGTAAGTTGGTGGTCTAGTTTTATCTTTTTGCATGTTGCTGTCCAGTTCTCCCAACACCACTTGTTGAAGAGACTATTTTTACTCCATTTTATGTTCCTTCCCCCTTTGTTGAATATTAATTGACCATAGAGTCCTGGGTTTATTTCTTGGCACTCTATTCTGTTCCATTGATCTATATGTCTATTCTTATGCCAGTACCATGCTGTTTTGATGACAGTAGCCTTGTTAATATAGTTTGATGTCTGGTATTGTGATTCCTCCTACCTTTTTCTTCTTTCTCAAGATTGCTATGGCTATTCGTGGGTGTTTTTGGCTCCATATAAAATTTTGAAGTATTTTTTCTATTTCTGTGAAGTATGTCATTGGTATTTTAATTGGGATTGCATTGAATCTATAGATTGCTTTGGGTAGTATGGACATTTTAATGATGTTAATTCTTCCCATACATGAATATGGTATATGCTTCCATTTATTTGTATCTTCCTTCATTTCTTTCTTCAATGGTTTGTAATTTTCTGAGTACAGGTCTTTTACCTCCTTGGTTAAGTTTATTCCTAAGTATTTTATTTTTCTTGTTGCTATGGTAAATGGGATTTGTTTTCTCACTTCTATTTCTGATGTTTCATTATTCATATACCAAAATGCTTTTGATTTCTGGATATTGACTTTATATCCAGCTATTTTGCTAAATTTGCTTATTAGGTCGAGTAAGTTTTTGGTGGAGCCTATCGGGTTTTGTATGTACACTACTATATCATGTGCAAATAATGACAGTTTGACTTCCTGCTTTCCAATTTGGATACCTTTGATTCCTTTTGTCTTCTCTGATGGCTATGGCTAAAACTTTCAAGACAATGTTAAATAGAAGTGGAGAAAGTGGACAGCCTTATCTCATTCCTGATCTTAGGGGGGAAGCTTTTAGTTTTTGCCCGTTGGGTATATGATGTATGGCCTTTATGATTTTGAGGTATGCTCCCTCTATTACCATTTTGCTGAGTGTTTTTATTATAAATGTTTGCTGTTCTTCATCAGATGCTTTTTCAGCATCTATTGATATGATCATATGGTTTTTATCTTTCATTTTGTTGATGTGGTGTATTACATTTATTGATTTACAAATGTTGCACCATCCTTGCATCCCTGGGATGAAATCCACTTGCTCATGGTGTATGATCTTTGTAATGTACTGCTGAATCTGGTTGGCCAATACTTTGTTCAGAATCTTAGTATCTATGTTTATCAGAGATATTGGCCTATAGTTTTCTTTCTTAGTTATGTCTTGATCTGGTTTTAGGATTAGAATAATATTGGCCTCATAGAAAGAGTTTGGGAGTCTTCCCTCTTCCTGGATTTTTTGGAATAGGTTGAGAAGGATAGGAGTTAGTTCTTTTTTAAATGTTTGGTAAAATTCACCTACGTATCCATCCAGTCCAGGGCTCTTGTGCTTTGGGAGATTTTGGGTTACTTCTTTAATTTCACTAGTTGTTATTGGCCTATTCAGGCTTTCTGCTTCTTCTGGATTCAGTTTTGGTAGATTGCACATTTCCAGAAATGTGTCCATTTCACCCAGGTTGTCATATTTCTTGTCATATAGTTTGTAGTAATTTCTTACAATCTTTTGTATTTCCAATGTATCACTTGTGATTTCTCTTCTGTCATTTTTGATTCTGTTTATTTGGGTCCTCTCTCTCTTTTTCGTGATGAGTCTGGATAAAGGCTTGTCAATTTTGTTTATTTTTTCAAAGAACCAGCTCCTGGACTTATTGATTCTTTGAATTGTAGTTTGAGTCTCTAAGTTACTTAGTTCTGCTCTGATCTTGATGATTTCCTTCCTTCTACTTGCTCTGGACTTTGTTGTTGCTCCTCTAGTTCTTGCAGTTTTATGATTAGGTTGTTTGTATAAGCTTCTTATGACCTTTTTAGGTAGGCCTGTATTGCTATAATTTCCTCTGAGGACTGCCTTTGCTGTGTCCCATAGGTTTTGGACTGTTGTGTAATTATTGTCATTTGTTTCCAGAAACTTTTTTAGTTCATTTTAATCTCATTGTTAACCCATTCATTACTTAAAAGCATGTTATGCAGTCTCCATGAGTTAGAGTGTTTTTGGTTTTTTCCCTTGAGATTGGTTTCTAGTTTCAAGCCATTGTGATCTGGGAAGATGCTTGGTATGATTTCAATTTTCCTGTATTTGTGGAGGCTTGTCTTGTGGTAGGCCTGTATTTGACCTACCATGTGATCTATCTCAGAGAATGTTCCATGTGCATTTGAAAAGAATATGTATTTTGCTTCTTTGGGGTAAAAGGTTCTGTATATATCAGTTAGGTCCATTTCCTCTAGAGTGTTGTTCAATGCCATAACATCCTTAGTAATTTTTTTTTTTGTTTGGGAGATCTATCCATTGTTGATAGTGGGGTATTAAAATCCCCTACTATTAGTGTGTTGCTGTCTATATCTTTCTTAAAGTCCTCCAAGATTTTCCTTATATATTTTGGAGCTCCTACATTGGGTGCATATATGTTTATCAGAGTTATTTCTTCTTGATGGGTTGTTCTCTTAAGTATTATATAATGTCCTTCTTTGTCCCTTTTTATGTCCTTCATTGTAAAATCTATTTTGTCTGAAATAAGTATTGCTACTTCAGCTTTTTTTCTGTCCATTTGCTTGATATATATTTTTTCCATCCCTTCACTCTCAATCTGTGTCAATCTTTTGTTCTGAGGTGGGTCTCTTGAAGACAACGTATATGTGGGTCATGTTGTCTTACCCATTCGCTACCCTATGTCTTTTGATTGTTGCATTTAATCCATTTACATTTAGGGTTATTATTGATTGATACTTATTCATTGCCATTTTCTCCCTTTGTATCTATATTCGTCTTTGGCTTTCTCTGTTTCTTCATTTTATTTATTTATTTATTTTTAAAGCATACCCCTTAGCATTTCTTGCAATGCTGGTTTGGTAGAGATGTATTCTTTTAGTCTTTTTTTGTCTGGGAAGCTCCTTATTTCTCCTTCTATCTTGAATGAAAGCCTTGCTGGGTAGAGTATTCTTGGTTGCAGGCCTTTGTTTCCCATTACTTGGAATATTTTTTGTCATTCCCTTATGGTTTGTATTGTTTGTGTTGAATATCATTTTATAGCCTTATTGGAGCCCCCTTATATGTTATTTGCTATTTCTCTCTTGATGCTTTTAGGATTCTCTCTTTGTCTTTGTAATTTGCCATTTTAATTATAATGTGCGTTGGAGTTGGTTTGTTTGGGTTGATCTTCATTGGGACCCTCTGTGCTTCCTGAACTTGAGTAACATTTTCACTCATCATATTAGGGAAATTTTCTATCATTACTTTTTTGAACAGGTTTTCCATTCCTTGTGTCTATTCTCCTTTTGGTATCCCTATTATACGGATGTTATTGTGTTTCATGTTGTCCTGCAGCTCTCTTAAAACCTTTTCATTCTTGTTCAGCCTTTTATCATTCTGTTGCACTGTCTTGGAATATTTTTCTACATTGTCCTCCAACTTGCTGATCTGGTCCTCTGCTTCCTCTAGCCTACTATTGATTTCTTCTATTGTATTCTTCAATTCAGAAATGATATTCTTCATTTCCTCCTGGCTCTAACTGATAGTTGCTAAGTCCTTTTTGATGCTAGTATAACTCTCAGTAAGTTCCTTGTAGCTTCCCTGGAGTTCTTTGTAGTTCCCCTGGAGTTAGTAGTTTTCTTTGAGCTGGCTGAGCTCATTGAGCTTCTCTAATATCATTCTTTTGTATTCCATATCTGATAGTTTGCCTCTGTTTCATTTAATGATCTTTCTGGGGATTCTTCCTTTCCTTTTGGTGATGGACTGATTCTTTTCTTTTTTTCATTTTGGGTGTCTGTTGTTGCTTACTTTTGTCTTGGGTTAATCTGCTTTGCTTCCCTGCCTTTGTGGAGCACCCTTCTGTGTTAGGAGATTTGTGGAGTTCAGTGTTGTAGTCTTCTAGACTTTCTCTACTTGTTGCTCTTGCAGTGGCCTTTATATCATTAACTTGGGCTGTTTGGTTGTATTTTGGATTGGTTATGTATGTTGCTCCTTTCCTTCCAGTTGGCTGATTGAGAGACACTCCTTCTATCCTTTCTCATACACTGTTTTTGAGCTGCTCCTAAAACAGAACCACCAGTCCAGGCAAAATAACTATACCTTCAGAGATATCTTTCTCCTTTAATTCCCCTTTTGACTGCATATGAACGTAACTATATACCCATACCCTCCAAGGTAACCCCTGCTCTTAATCACACCCTCAGCTGCAACTGAGCCAGTTTTAATAGGGATATTGATATGTTAAGACTGTTGTACAAGGGGAAAAAATGATTAAGTTGACTAAAGTATAGATAATTTTGAAGGGTGCTAAGGAGTAGCAAAGATAGCAGGGATATGAGAGAGAAAACCAACTTGTCTATTCTATAGAGATGAGGAGGGGGAGAATCAGAAAGCCTCAATTGCGAGCAAACAGTATAAGCCTATGTATATAGTTGCCACATCTACTTTCCTATTCACCCTTTATGAGCCCTGATTGGTTCAGGTGGAGCCAGGACCCTCTCCTGGGTGACAGTTAACCCTCCAGGTAGTCTAGCTCTTTGAGGAGTTTTTCGCCGCAGCCTCTGTGATGCTTGCCTGGCTCCCCAGAGGGTCCACAGCACAGCCTTTGTTGCCTGCAATGGGCGTGCCAGTTATACCAGCTGCAAGTTCCTGGCTTGCAGTTTTGAGAGTTTGTGGGAGCCTGCAGCCAGTGTGGGTACTCGGGGTTGGGCCCTCCCCTTCACCAGGGCTTTGAGCCACCCTCTCCCCAGTGGTGCAGCGGCACAACTTCAAGTCTTTGTGGGAGCCTGTGTGCCAGTACAGTTTTTTTTCTTTGATCAAAATTAGAATACCTGGGTGATTTCAGTGAAATTAAATTCAATAAATATGCATTGTGTTTATATGTCTTTTTTATAAAAACACTATAACAAACAAGGTATAGTCTGTGCTCTCAAGAAACTCAAAATCCAGTTTGGATCATAGCACCTCTCAAGACAAAAGCAAACATAGGTTTTATTATTTTCCTCCTAATTTTTTTCATTTTTTTCTACATTAAAGCAGGCATCATAAACAAATGAAAATATGGAAATAATTTTAGTAAAAGAGAATGTGACGACACTGATAATTTAAAGCCATCAGATACCGTTAGTTCTATTGTCATCTGAGACTAATATGTAACTGAACTCAGTTATAGGTTACTACTCTAAGCATGACTGTAGAATGGGTTGGATTTCAATAATAAGACATCATATACTGGATCATTTAAGCAACGGAGACTTTATTTTCTCAATGTTCTTGGGGGTGGGAAGAGAGAGACACAGAAAGAGAGAGAGAGAGTCACCCATATAATCTTGCTCTTAATTACCTTCTCAAAAGTCCTATCTCCAAAAACAGTCACATTGGGGGTTAAGGCTTCAAAATAAGAATTTTGGTGGATACAATTCAGTTCATAATGTGCTCTATACACTCTCAATTAGCTACTGCATCATCTATTAAATTACTCCTAAATCTAGCCACTTAAACAAACAAACAAAATCTCTCCTCATTACCTTGAAGTTTCTGTAGTACCGAAATTAGGATGAGGTTTAGCAGGTGATTGTGGCTTATAGTCTTTAATAAATTTGTAGACAAGACATGAGCTGGTGCTGCAGTGTTCTGAAGTGTAGACTGGGCACATGATTATAACTTAGAATCATCACAATCATCTTAAATAATTCCTAGAGCTATAAATCTTTATGTTGTTAAATAATTTAAACTTCATTGTTGATACGTATCAGTGCCTTAAAACTAAAGAAAGTGGAAATCTATAAAAAGTGGATGAGTTAGACTATTTCCTCTGAAATTCAGAAAGGAGTTCCTCAGGTGACTCAGCCACTATTAATAGAAATGATAGAAAAGGGAGAAACTAGTATTTTATCACTATAAGCTAGAGGCAAATGATTTTTACTAGTTCATTACAGTCTGCATGTTAGCAAAGACTCAAAGTATGATGATTCATTATGCTTTTTCCTATATTAAATATTTTATTTTTACTGTTAGTATTTTTGAAAAGAGACATTGATCCTTACAAAAGATAGCCAGATATGATTACTACAATTTTTTTCAATCTATGTTCATTGGCCCATATAGTATAATTTTCTGAGACTGCGATTATGAGTTTTGATTTTGATCTTAAACAGTAAGATATGGCACATGGGTGCCCCTTCAATTTATAATCATTGAAGGATTTTTTTCCCCTTTTGATCTGTTAAGCTATTTCAAGGATTGAGAAAAAGGCAACAGCTAAAAATGTATTTTTGATATCATCACTGGAAATGTTTCGTCAGATGTCAACAGATATGCAGAGACAGGAAGACTGTAATCTTGCAATATTGAATCTCTATAATTGTTTTTAAAATAGCAGCATGGTTGGCACTGAATTTTTACAAGGGTAGAATGCAGTTTATGGACTTGGCTCAGAGAAGACTGTTGATCTAAGTAAGTTCCAGGGACTTGAGCAGACCACTCAGCACTTTCGACCTTTGTTTTCTGTAGCACGAAATGAGAAGTCAAGATTAATTTCCTTCTAAAACTTCCCAAAGCACTACAGTTCTGATTTTATTTTGAGGTAGAAAATAAATTACCATTGACTTGATTGCTATGAAAATATTAGTGAAAACAGTTATAAAACATGAAAGTTTACTTCCTACATGACCATGCTAATTTAACACTTATAAGACTTTTTAAAATAAAGTAAAGCTATCCAGGATATACATTTACATCAATATTAAAATTCCATGATGACATCAAGAGTAACATCAAAACTAAGGTACAGCTTTATAGACACTTAATGATTAAAGGTGTTATCTAGTAGGTATCTATTGAAACATTCAGGGATTATATAACGCAAAAAAATTTCTCCAAAATAGTATTAGTAAAGAAGACTAAAGATAAGATCTTATGTTATTATATAATAATTTCTGGTGAGTTGATAACAATACCTTTCTAAAAATTATTAACAAAGAGATTAGTGAACAATTTTT
This sequence comes from Noctilio leporinus, assembly GCA_004026585.1. Lineage (NCBI taxonomy): Eukaryota > Metazoa > Chordata > Mammalia > Chiroptera > Noctilionidae > Noctilio > Noctilio leporinus. Next base: position 449,805 of record PVIW01000411.1, on the reverse strand, counting down.
GAGTAAGCTACGTTTAAGCCATAGTGGTCAGACATTATATATGTATCATCTCATTTGATAAGTTGATTCATAACATCATGTAAGCTAAGATTGAATGTCAATAGCTTGGGTAAATACTTTTTGTATACAGAAGGTTGACACTAAGTATGTGCTATGTGACCTTAAGTTGATCATCAAAGCTGGGATGACCATAATGCTCTCATCTTTGAAATCTAGGGTTTGAGTGATTAATTTCTTTATGGAATGGAAAGTTATACATTTAAAGTTAAACTTAATGATTACATGACATTAAGAAAATTAATTAAGTATATTAAACTTTCATTTCTTTAGCTGCAAAATGGGGATAATATGATGTATCTTTCAGGGTTGTTTTAAGGATTAAATGACATTGTACATAACTATCTCATACAAGTCCAGGAACTATAAGGGCTTTATATGTAGAACTGCATCCTTATGTTCTCTTTGGCCTCAGTGTGCCCTTTTAAAAATAACTTTTATCTTAACTTTTATTAATAAGGCTAGCAATATTTCGGGTTGCTTTACTAAAATTAGCCTAGAAGGAATAAAATGTTTCCTGTATCAGTGCACATTGTTAATAAGGGTAAAGGAATTTTGTATCTGCATCTTTATGATAGTATTAAAGTTCATGAATATAATTGTGTAATAAAACTAATATGTCATATGATCCTGTCACTGTGAAATCTCAGTTCTTTGAGAAGATTTGAAATCATAGAATGAGATGTAAGATGCAGAATTGTTATTTTGGTTCAGTAAATGCCATATAGTTTTCACTAAACCTGAAAAAGCCAACCATATTAAGAAAATAAATTTGTTTTGCCAGTGGTACCTCCCCACTTTCAACTCTTTTGTCCAGGATCTTAGGCTTGCTTCTGATGACTGATGCAATGGAACTGGGGACACTGAGGCAAATTCTAGAAACTCCATTCAGATGGAAATTTATGCCTGAATATGTGCCATCTAAGCTTTTACCAGAGAGCTCAAATACACAAAATGAAATGTTATACTTTTCATAGTGTGTTCCTCCACTCTGAACTCTCTGTTAATGGCAGACTTAGTCCAGTTTAGACTAAAAGAACTTTGGTAAGTTACAAAATGCAAAATAGATTTTATTAATAGAAAAACACAAAATGACATGAAAGTTAAGGCAGATTAAATAAATTCTGTTAGTTCACTTAGATAGTAAGGTACTCCAATTTTTGAAGGGTGTTGAAGTTCTTTTAAGGAACTGAAATAGAGGCCCTACTTCAGTTTATTTTATGGACTCCAATATTGCAGGTGTCCTCCTGGCTCCACTGCTCACCTTCTGCTGCCAAAGCTGCCCGTCTGGCCATCATCTGTAGTCCAGGTGCTTATATGCTGGATCAGTGAAGTGGTCACAGGACCACCTGGTATGTTCACAGTAGCATTCCAATTTTAATATTAAAAATAAAACCTGTGAAGTCTATTGGATGGCTTTACTCTCAATATTGTTCTCATGTCTGTGTAATGTTGTTTAGGAACATCCAATCACCTCAGGGGAGCTCTGACATGTTGGTTTAAGTTGTAGGGAGAAATGAAAAACTACTGGAAATTCCCTTCTGACATGCTGACTTATTGAGTAACCATACATCCTAGGTGATCTCAGACCCCCTCACTTAAAGTCTGTTGTCACAGCAAAATTATCAATAACTTCCTCCTTAATTCCCCAAATTTCCTGATTTGGAAAATAAATTATGTTTACCTTATAATCTCCTTAACAATGATGTTAAACATGGAACACTTCTTAAGGTTCCACTCTTTCCTACTTTTAAGCACTAAATTCAGAGTTCAATAAATAAACTTCTCAGGTATGGCTAAAAAATGTTAGTAGATACTGGAACAGGCAGGAGCTAAAAGAAATTGGTTGACACTTTTGGCCAGTATGGTAAGTGTTAAAGCAAGTGGGTGTAAGGGAATAAAATGACTATGTTAGAGGCTCCCATTAGCCATAGGTAGGCTTGTTGTCAAAAGGGCCTGTTGAGTGACAGAAGGAGGACTGAAACAGGAAGTTAAGCTGAAAAGACTACAGAGACCCCAACACATGAGGTTGAATGAGTAGCAACAGGAGAATTTTCAGGTGCAACACTTGGAAGAGTTATTTTGATGAGAAAAATTGTGTTAACAATTCTTGTCAGCAACAGAAACAGTGAATATGAGTTCTAGGAATAGACTTTCTTTTCTTTTTTTTTTTAAGATTTTATTATTTTTCAGAGAGAGGGGAAGGGAGAGAGGGAGAGCAACATTAATGTATGGTTGCCCCTCACCTGCCCCCAGCTACAGACCTAGCTAGAGACCTGGTCTGCAAACTGACCATGTTGCCCTGGCTGGGAATTGAACCAGTGACCTTTGGGTTCTCAGGGTGGTGCCTTATCCACCGTGCCACCAGCCAGGGCTCTAGACTTTAAATAATACCAGTAACTCCTTATCAGATGTATCTGCTCATGTAAAAGTTATATTTCTGTGGTAGGGTTTGTTTTAGCCATCTTTTAATTTTCATTTTGCTGATTTCAAGCTTACTAAACAACTTTCCTTGTTTCCCTTAAAGGAGCATATCACTTGTATTTCTTAGAACAAATTAGTAAATTGGCATTCTAGTAAATATATATAAAAGATCAGGCCGATTCAATTTCTTCCAAACTTAATCAGTGTAAAGACATTCATAATTTTAAGCCACAATGAGTCATGAGTACTACCCGGTAAGCAAACACCATCAGCGTGTCCTCTTTGTGATTAAACATTGATGCCATGCAGGGGGAAACTTCATTTTATGACTTTATCACTTTTCAAAAAAACAGTTTCTTATCCATTATTGTAAAGTTAATAGATGCTAAGTACAGTACATATATTTCCAAATGTATGCATTAAAATACTGATGCTTAAAAAAGACTACATTAGGCATTAAAGGCTATGGTGTCAGTAGTAAGGGAGAGCAGGAATAGAGCACAGGTTTTCCAAATTCTCATTCATTAATCAGTTTATCAGCACACACATTAGAAAAATGTTTTTAAATATTTTTATTTATTATTTTTAGAGAGAGGGGTAAGGAGAGAGGTAGAAAGGGAGAAAGACATCCATGCCTTTCACATGCCTCCAACTTTGGCCCAGGCTGGAGACCTGGTTTGCAGCCTGGTTATGTGCCCTGGCTGGGAATTGAACCAGGAACCTTTGGGTTTGCAGGCTGGCACCTTATCCACTGTGCTACCAGCTAGGGTTTAAGTCTTACTTAAATAGCCAAGTTTGTGTCAATAGACAAACACTTTAATTTTCCTTTATTTGTTTGAAGTAAGAAATTCAAGGGTTCCCATTTCAGATTTCAAGATTGTTTGTCTTTTCTACAACCTATTTCCCTTTTCTATTCTCAATTTTAGATCATCAACTAATACTACTGGACAACCAGTTGCTAAGAAAACTATTTACCTCCATATATTTCATAGGAACGGCTATTTAACACTTTATTTACTATACCTACTTTTGTGGAACCTATTCAAGAACTATAATTACTCAGCTTCTGGAGCCTGGTATAATAAATCTGCTCCCTAAACTGTGCAAGTTGTCTAAGTCATATAACCACTTTGGTCCTTAGTTTCCCTATCATCTATATTTAGATTCCAAACTGGGCTACTGTGCAAACTAAAGAAAAATACTGTATATAAAATTCTTTGCACATTGCCTAGAATATGGTAAGTACAACCAAGATGAATGCTTTTAAAATACATAATATTCATTAATGTTATTAATTCATAAAATGAAGACATGTAAATATAGTTAGGCAAGGCTACTTACTATAAATCATAATCCTCAAAATCCTTAAAATAATAATTTAAAAAATTTTTGAAAGCTATCTGAATATTAAACCAAGTGAACTCCTTTTTCTTCCTTTAAAAATAAAACAGTGGAAAATAGATAAATACCAAAGAGCAAATGGATCCCTTTTGGTGAAAACATAAAATCTTGTTCGATTGTTAGATGTGAGATTTACTGTTGCATATTTAAAAGAAACTCTTAAATAAAGGGGTATAAAATAAAAAAGAATTTTAAAACAATCCAAAACCTGAAATATAATAATAAATTTATTTATTTTGTAACTGACCCAACACTTTTATGATTAATTAGGTTTTTAATATGTTACAATATTGAACTGAATTTTCAGAATTTGAGGAAAGACATTTAGAGCTTGTGGAAAGCATACTATAAGTTGCTTCAGATGTTAGAAAAATATTTTATACTTTCTTTAATTGTAATATCCTCCCTGTAGCAGCATTAATTTTAAAATAATTTTTACATTGTTCTTATTTTACAAATGCCCACAAAAAGGATAAAGAAAATTCCTGAAGTAACTTTCTCCTACTAATCTATTTAAAGTAGTTAATTATAGACATGTTTTCAGCTGTATAAAAATGAAGGTATTCTATTTAAAGCACCTCACCATTATAAAACTTAATATCCCAGATTGTGAGCATTTTCTATAACTAACCCTGATATAGATATGTACTTAAATATATATAGATAATAAATCATTAATTCTTTCAAATTAACAACAAAAAGATGAAAATCCCGGATCACTGTACATATATTGGAGGAGAATATCATAACCACACATAAAAATCCAGCTGCACCATTAAATTTTAGAAAACTTTGTTAAGATTTAATTCATATACTATAAAATTAATTACTTAAAGTATATAGTTCAGTAAATTTAGTAAATTAACAGAATTGTGCAATTATCACCATAACCTAACTATATTATTTTCCCCGCATTAAAATTTTTTCAATTATAGTTTACATTCAATATTACTTTGTATTAGTTTTAGGTGCACAACATAGTGGTTAGTCAATCATATACTTTACATAGTGTCCCCTTGACACTTCCAGTAAACATCTGATACCATACATAGTGATTACATTATTATTGACTACATTCCCTATGCTGCACTATATAACCCTGTAACTACCAACCTGTATTTCTTAATTCCTTCACCCTTTTTACCAAGTCTTCGCTAATTTTAAGATATTTTTATCACCCCCCAAAAAACTCTGTAACCATGAATAGTCATCCACATGCCTGCCTCTTCCAGCCCTGAGCAACTACCAATCTATTTTGTCTCCTCAAATTTGCCTAATCTAAACATTTTGTAAAAATGGAATTATACAATATGCAGTGTTGTGTGACTAACTTCTTTCAACTAATATAATGTTTTCAAGGTTCATCAGTGGATAGCATGTATCATTCACTGCTTTATACCTTTTGATTGCCAAATAATAGTCCATTGTATGGGTATACCACATTTTGTTTATCTATATGTCAGTTGGTGGACATTTAGATTGTGTAGTGGGTCAATACATTCTCCCAAAATTCATATAGACCCAGAAACACAGGATTTGGCATTATTTGGAAATACACTCTGCAGATACCAGGTCATACTGGATTAGTATGAGCCTTAATTAAATCCAATGACCAGTGCCTTAGAAGAGAAGGCACAAAGACATACACAAAGGCAAGAAAGTCATGAGATGATAGAAGCAGAAATTGGAATGATACAGTTTTAAGCCAATGAATGCCAGGAATTATTGGAAGCTGGAGGAAACAATAAAGAATTCTTTCCTAGAGCTTTCAGAGGAGGCATGGCCCTATGGACAACTTGATTTCAGACTTCTCAGCATCAAAAACCATGAGAGAATAAATTGCTGTTACTTTGAGCCACCCAGTTTGTGGTACTCCATTATAGCAGCTCTAAGAAGCTGATATAGGTTGTTTCCAATTCTTATGAATAGAAAAGGGCAGACCATTTACAAAAGTAAACTGAAATGCTAGCAAGAATATAACAGGAATTAAAGTTCTTAGTAATCAAAGAAGGCATCACTCCACAGCTACTAGACTGAAAAGTTGAAAAATGTTAATTGTTTGTGTGGAAGTGTACATAAATAACAGAAACAAATAACAACTTGAAAAACTGTCTTACTCTGTGGCTAGTCTTCTATTAGCAAGATAAAATGGCACAAATCCAAATTGCATACCAGTGGGGCTATAAAATTGATAACAGTCATTTGTAGGATATTATATTCAAGAATATAGCCATGGTCTTGCATATCCTTTCATTTATTATTTTTATGTATCTAGTAACAGGATCTTGTAAAAAGAAAAATAAGGTTTTTTTAAAAAACCAAGTATTGGGGAAACTCAAGATTTTTCTTTCTTTTTAGACTTTTTGAGATTGCAGCTATGTAAGTGATCCAGCCTGATTTGAAGTTTTAGTAATTCTCAAAGGACTGATTAAAGTTTTCTTCCTTCTGATCAAAGTGACCATTTTTAGCTCTTTATTTTTCTTCCTATTTTATAGATATCTTACTTTAATGATAACAGTCATTCTGATAATAAGCATTCATTTCAGATTTCAAATTAGTAAAGTATGTTCTTCATTTATTATTTAAATTTACTTGTCTCTGTATATTCACAGAGTTTTTGGTAGTATACATATTCAGTTATGTTTTATAACTGTTCATTAATCAGAACAATACAGTCAGTTTTAAAAATCTACATTTGACTCCAAAGTTTTCTAGTTTCCTACAAAGAAGACATAATGTGGTCTCCATTTGCTTTAATCTTGACTATGTTCTTACATATTGTGTGCTGATCATTTGAAATAAATAGTAAAAGATTATAACTTATGTTTGGAATACTTATTTTCATTTTATCTGTAGTGTCCTTAATTTGATCTTGCTAAATTAGAGTAAGGAGGGGCTATATATTTAACAACTTGCTTTCATAAAACAGTAGACCACCTTATAGCAAGCATATTTATATCCTCCTTACTAGGATATAAATATTTTTTTACCTTTTTAATGCTGAACACTATATATTTTTATTCTTACCTAACTTTGTCATCCCTGTTATTCCAGATTAATAGAATTATTAAAGTGTGCATTATAAAATCACAGTCATCTAATCTTTCATGTGATGGTAGCTGTCTTTCCAAAACTTTGTTTTTCAAGACTTAACATCCATCTATGTCACCCTGAAATCTTCTCCTGTTTCTGCATGTTAATTAATTCTACCTTATTTGCTCTCACAGAGAATATTTATATTTCTATAATTATATTCATTTTAGTCTGCTTTGTATTATAATTAGAGTTTACATAAGTGTACTCTGTTATTCTCCTCTTTTGTCAAACAGTTGATTCTATTAAAAGTGGGCAGGAAATAAAGTAAAAATCCTTAGTAAAACCATGGTAAAGCATTGAAAAAAATGATTTCTGCTGTTTTATTATATCTCTTTGTCATAGAACTTAACATAGAATGTGTGTGCATTCCTGAGTTATTCTAATAAAAAAAATAACCTCTTATTAAATACATGTAATAATAAAAAATAAAAATGACAGAATAAAAAATTATTTTTAAAAGAATATTGACAAAAATATCCAATAAAGCACCCTGACAATGTCTATTATCACTTACTTTTGCCTGCTTTGTTTCAGTTGTGACATATATTTGAATGAATGTGTAAGCCATAAAAGAAGTTTAAACCAAAATGAGAAGCTAGGACCAGAAGTAATCTTGGGCATTCTCTGAATTTAAATGTACCTGGCATTTAAAAACCATACCTTACTTTCTTTGAGAAGGTTCTATGTAATCTTAGTTGAAGAATGACAACAATTTAATATGGAGACATTTACCATAGCTTTCCTCTCAGACATAAAAATACATCATGGGGCACCAAAACTCAAACAATTCAATTTTAAAAGGTGGGCAAAGGGTCTGAATAGATACTTCACCAAAGAGGACATACAGATGACCAATAGACATATGAAAAGATAGTTAATGTCACTAATCATCAGAGAAATGCAAATTGAAATAATAATGAGATATCACTTCTTGCCTGTAAGAATGACTTTCAACAATAAGTCAACAAACAAGTGCTGGTGAGGATGTGGAGAAAGGGGAACTCTCACACACTCTTGGTGGGAATGCAGGTTGGTGTAGTCACTGTGGAAAGCAGTATGGCGTTACCTCAAAAAGTTATAAATGGAACTGCCTTATGACCCAGTCGTTCCACTTCTGGGACTTTATCTGAAGAAAATCAAAACAATTCAAAAGAATATATGTATCCTTATGCTCATTGCAGCCAATTTATAATAGCCAAGACTTAGAAGCATTCCATGTGTCCATAATAGATATGTGGATAAAACAGCTGTGTTACATTTATACTATGGGATACTACTCTGTTACGCAAAAGAAGAAAATTTTGCCTTTTTGACTAAATGGATAGACCTGGAGACCAGTAGGCTAAGCGAAATAAGTCAGGCACAGAAAGACAAGTACTTTATGATTTCCCTCATATGTAAAATCTAATCAACAAACTGAACTTATAAGCAAAACAGAGACAGACTCATAGAGAGGAAGCTGACAGCTCTACAGGTAGTGAGGGTGTAAGTATAGGTGGAAGTGGATAAAAAAGGGATAGATAGTAATGGAAAAAGTACAGTAAAATTAAAAATATATTTATTTCTGTCCCAACTGCCTCTCTCCCAAACAAAACCTCAACTCCTCTACAGAGTGTTCAGGTTATAGAAGCTGTGCTCATTAGTTCTATGATTGTTATATTCTGGGCCTTCTATATGTGTTATTGGTTGATTACAATTTCTCAATCATTGAAATATGGATTTCCAACAATTCTCAACTGAGTTCTATGAGAAAAAGTTGCAAGAGAAAACTTGAGATGCAAATTGAGAATTGAAGCTTGGCCTTTGAGTCTCTCCATCAGTTTGATTTCTGGGTCCTCGGTTCTTTCATTGATCAACTAAAAAAGTAATGTGCTAAGATCTTTGAAGACCCTGCTGGTTTAATATATTTATATGATTTTATTTGTTTATATATTATATGTACTTTTTATTCTTATAGTTGTGTGATTTCTATAGCTGTTCAAACAAATTCTGATTCTGATTTCTGTCTCTTTATCATTTAGCTGTAATTCTTAAAAGAGTGAACTACGTATGTTAAGCTAATAATGCAGAATTGTCTATAACAACTTTGTTTTACTTTCATTAAAATTCTCTTTTCCTTAAAATAAAAAATCATATGTATTTTAAATATTAGCAAAGAAAAAATAGAAATTAACTTTTAAAGTATCATTTTTAACAACAATCAAGAGCATAAAATATCTAAAACTAAAAATACACCTAAAACTTGTATACTGAAAACCATAAAACATGGATGACAGAAATAAAATAAGTAATTCTTCACTGAAAGTTGGTGATTTTCTATCACAATGTACCATAATTTACAATCTCAATAAAAACAATGCAAGCAGACAAAATAAGATAACATAGAGCAAAGCAACGGGTCTTTCTGTCAGTGGAACAAATTGATATTTTATACTAAATGCCATGCAGAAGTTGTTAGAGGTCCCTCCTGAGCTGTAGAATAAAATTTCAGTGTACCCTACAGATGGTTTCAGTTTGAAGGCTCCCATTAAAAAGAAAGAAGAAAAAAACAACACCCAGACTTTTAAATAAAATGAAATATTTAAAAAGAGGGGGAAAGGTCAATGATTTTCTGCAGTGTTTAACACTTTTTCTACTTTTTTATAAACAGATACATTAATATGGCAAGCATAGTAATATTGCTCTCAGTTTGTGAGCATGCTGGTATCCCTTTAATCTATGTAATGCACTTGTGGTTTGCCAAAAATTGAGGACCCATAAGATTTACTGTTAGTTTATAATGAATACCACTCGAAAACCCTATAGATAAATATTATTATATATTAAAGAGATTATGACATTTTTTAAAAAAGATTTTACTCATTATTTTTAGAGAAAAGAGCAGGTAGGGAGAAAGAAAGGGAGAGAAGATTCAATATATGGTTGCCTTTCACCTGCCTCTGGCTATGGGCCTGGTTTGCAACCTGGTTATGTGCCCTGGCTGGGAATTGAATCAGCACCGTTTGGGTTTGCAGGCTGGTGCCTATCCACTGTGCCACCAGCCAAGGCCTGACTTTGTTTTTGATGGACAGAATTTTAAAAATATTTAATCGATAGGAAAACATTCATTTTTATAACTAATTACTTTAAGTTATATTAAATAGGATTTACCAATCAAAAGGGAGCACCATTTACATGGAGCAATATAGTATATTAGTGTCATTTCACATTTTACTAATAATTATTTGTCATGGACCCTGAGAATATCTAAACCTCTAGGATATTAGCTATTAGAATCCTGGAAGTATTTTACTTCTTGCATATCATGTCCTGAAAATAAATTGATGTTCACTAATTATAAAAGGATTAATGTTTAAATTTTAGGGCTATTACAGAAAAGTTTATTCTTCATGGCCATGAAAATTCCTTGTTGATGGGCAGTATGTTGTATGTTGTCAGGAAGTGACTTTGTAAATTCTTACTTGCATATACATATTTCTATAAATAGCTAAATTAAACTATATAGATTGAACTGTATGGTTCTACTTTGCACAAAGATAATAGTAACAATCAAAATTATTTCCTAGCTTCTGACTTTCTCTGGCAAAGCATGTAAACAATCAACAAGAAACATAACCATCATCACAGCAGATTCACCAAAATCATATATAACATATACTAAGGATTTATTTCTAAGCCCCTAAAGAATACTATCTTAAATAATCCTGGCAACCCTCCTGCGGGAAAGGTGCTATTAGTATCGCCAATTTTCAGAAGAAGAACTTAGATTCAGAGAGGTTAAGTAGTTTGTCTGAGTAACACAGCTGCCAAGTAATATTTCAGCCTAAGAAACTTGGCTCTAGGGACTCTGCGTTTAACCTGCTCATTAATCTTTACCAGGACTATTGAGAAAAATGTTCCACAAGTGTTTTTACAGTGTTTGTCACACTGTAACAAACTCAAAAGTATTAACCAAAATGATATCTTTTAGCAAATTAAAGTGTATGACATTCATTTAACACATTGTTGATCAGCATTTTATAGCAAAGGCTAATGCAAGTGCAAGCATGAGTTAACTCACGTAGCAAACTATGCCCATCTGTTCATTATGCAAATCTGCCTTTAGAATTTTCTAGGCCTACAATAGGAATACAAATACAACTCACACATCTTATGCCTAAATATATTAACTTATATATCAAAATTACTTTAGTTGGCATTCTCAAAATGTACATTTATTTAAATAAATTAAATCGGTATATTTGTAGAAAAATAAAGTGATTCACAATTTGAGTGTTCAATATCCTACTTGCCCATGTAAATAATCAGTTATTATGTATTGTGCAGGCTACATCTATGTATAAATGTAAGAGAAATACTTATGTGCAAAATGTTTGTCTGCAGCAAACAACTATTGGGCAAACCTTACTAATAAATGAGTGTCTCCAGAACCACAAACTGCAATGTAAAAAATGGCAGAAATTGGATGCTAGACAATACTGGGAAAGAGTACTTGGTTATGCAAGAATATTTCATTTGTGGCATCCATAAGGAAAAAAACTGCCAAGTCTATTTATTAGTTTTCTACTTATAAAAGGACTTTTGCTGCTCAAATTCTGCCTGCAGTTTGAAACAGTGTGTCTTTGACTATAAAACTTCATGGTGATTAAATACAGTACCATTTGTTTCCATAACATAGGTGAATGATGTGCATAGATAATTCCTGCCCATCCGAATGGTGTTAATCATAGAAGCAAAAGTTTAGGATTATAAAGCATCATTAGTACATTTGACATTGTATTTGAACTTCAAAAAATTAGAAATCAAAGTTAAAATACAAATGACTAAGTAGAAAAAAATTGCAGCATATAAGACAGAAAGGCTCTTGTCCTTAGCATTAAAAAAAAATACTTTTAAATCAGTAAGGAAATAATAAACAATCATTTTCCTACTGAAAACTGCTTATTTCAGAAACAAAATGCACAAGTAAAAACATAAAAGCAATTCTGAAACCAAAATGGTATTAAACAGTTATTAAAATAATAAAATATACTGAGTAAAAATATTACCATTTTCTATAAAACCACAAAAAATGAGTTATGTCTGTTGCTTTGTCTTGTCTCCAGCTTTGTCTCTGTTTTCTTTATTTCTGTCTTACTGTCTCTGTCTCCACCATGATGTTTTTATGAGAAACTGCACAAAAATTCATGTTTTTATATGCTCATATATAAATACATAGTGCATATATGAAGGTAAATATGTAACTATACATGTATATATCTACATATTAATGTCTAGCTATATTTGTATATGTATCTATATTTATACATGTGTGAAAAAATGTATATCCATAAACAATTCTTATATCATTTTATATGGAATTAAATGTCATGTGAAGGAGTTGGTTTTGAGTGAGTGATGTGGTTGGTCCTGCAAATAACTGGGTACTTAATGGGGCTCTCAGATTAGCTTATGGTAAGTATATTAGGGTTCTTTAGAGAAAGAGTATCTATCTATCTATTCATTATCTATCTATCTATGGTATCTATTTTTTGAAGTTCAAATACAATTATTGAGGCTGAGAAGTGAGAAGATCTGCATTAAGCAATCTGGAGATACAGAAGAGTTGATGGTGTAGTTCAGGTCCAAATCCAAAAGCCTGAGGGCCAGAAGAGCTGATGGTATAAGTTCCAGTCCAAGTCTGAGTCCTGAGACTTGGCCTGGAACTTACAGTGTCCTGCAGAATCACCTGTAAACCAGGCTCCAGTATTTTACTCTTCTGCCAGTTGATCATAGGGAATGCTCTTTGAGGCCATAGGTGCAGCCTGGAAGAGAGGAGGCAGTATAATAGGAGTGGGGATCATGGGCATTTGGATCTTTTTTTTTTTTTAGTATACTTGTACCTTTAGAGCATCCTTGGGCTCAATTATATATAATACCCAGTTCTTTATGGAAGTCTCAGGTCAGATGGTATCTTGTTAGGGCCAGAGTTAATCATTCAATCTCTAGTAAGACCCAGTAAAAGGCTGTTTCTCAAAAGGATAATAGTTATCTGCAGATATATATATAGTATTTCTTGTAACATTTCTTATATGCATGACGTTTTAAAACACAGTCCCATTAATAATAATAGTACATTAATTTTTGTATGCTAAATCTCCATATACTACCATGAAATGATATGGTAGTGTTTTGCTTGTTATGTTTTTAGGGAAGGCTAGTTAAGGACAATATATGTTATAGAATCCTAATTGTGCCAAAAAGAAAAGCTGCATCCTTATCTTTTACTCTCACATTTTCATTCTGGGATGTGGACATGGTGATTGAAGTGAAGCAGATTTTAAGCCATTTACTATGAAAACACCATGTTAAAGATAGAAGACTGGATAAATAGAAGGGGTCTCCAACCCTGATGATGTTGTGGAGCTATGTATAGGTCCTCGACTATCTCTGGGCTTCTGGTAAAGTCAGAAAAATTTATCCTTATTGGTTATCTGTATTCCATGCACCCAACTTAATGCTACCCCTCACAGTTCTGGTACTCTAATGTTCACACCACAAACAACCAAGCCAAGCCACTAAAGAGTTTATGTCATTTTCCTAGACTTAGATTTGATTAGTTAGCAAAAGTACCTCTGAAAACAGTAAAAGTCTACTCTTGTTAACAATAATTTTTCATCTATCAACAAATATGAGAGAATTTACAAAGTTTGCAAAATACAGAAGTCTTGTTCATGAGAATTAAATTTCACTATTAAAATGCCTTTTGGTTATTTTTCTTAGTGGTTTTGAAAAATCAGTGATTTTTATCATTGAATTCAGAATTTAGTGGGGTTTTTGTTGTTGTTGTGGCCAATGTACTGTGAGACAAATGACTAATGAGTTGTCATAGTGATGGGTATCAATAGTACTTATTGGAATCTCCATTATATAGTAGTGATTATTCTAAATTCCAAAAACCTGAAATTATCTAGTGATTTAAATCATTTTTATGAATGATTCATTATAAAATCAATAATAAAAATCTAACTCAAGCAAGTATGGATCAATTTCTGTATGTCTGAAGTCCATTGTTTTAAGCACCTTCTCAACTGTTAAAAAATGTCATTCACTAAACACAGCCAGATATAATAAAAATGTAATAAAAACAAGCATCTTGCTTGTTAGAATGAGTTGTTTAAATTATGACTGGTATGGAATTTCAACTTCTAAGTACCATATTGCTTCTAATCTTGAAAACAAGTCCCATTTCTTTTTCTTAGAAGACAAACCAGAAATTAAGTTTTTAGTTAAAATAAGGGAGAAAAACCTCATTTAACAATTATAGTGGTAGAAGACCATTTTTGGTAGTTTGGTGATATAATCCAGGGTGTGTTTACACTATGTTATATATTTAATTCACTGCACTGTAAGTTTCGGGAAAGTAAGGGACATGCCTCCACTACATCCCCACTCTCTACATGAATAACCCAATAAGGAATGAAATAAAAACATTAGTGTTTCTTTGCCTTTAAGCATTAATCTCTCCTAGGTCTCAAACTGCTACCAGAATTTGCTTTCAACTCTTTTCTTAGAAATTTAAGTTCTTGCCAAAGACCTATAAAATAAAATGAAAATAAAATTGTGAGGATTATACAATACACATTAGAGAATACAGATAAGAAAAATGGCTGTTATATTAACCATCTACATTCTTAATATAGATATTTATTTTTAAGGGACTTGTTATACTCTCTCAGACCCAGTATTATTTTTTTGTTTTCTTTTTGGATATAAAAATAATGCATTACCTCTTGGAGTCATTGTGAGAGCATGGCATGATGTATTACCCAATTTAGATTAGATTAGATTAGATGACTTCTATTCTATTCTACTTTAGAACCCAAGTATCTCCTTGGGCTGGCATTAAATTGCTCCCTCCTAGCTTCTGCTTCTAGGAAGTTCTTACTTGCCATTTTTTTTTTTTTTTTTTAACAATGGAGACTTAGTGTGATGAATACACATACACTGTACAGATGATGTGTTGTGGAATTGTGGACTTGAAATCTGTGTAACTTTGGCAACGAGTGTCACACTATTACTTCAATGAAAAGGAAAAAACAGTTTCTGACCATGTTTCAAATGTTATTTTGCACATTTTACAGCTCTTGGCCTATTTATACCAGTTTAAACTCTTTTGCAAGGTATAATATAAGCATCTCCAGGAATGATTCCTGACCTCTAAGTCAACTGGATCCAAGTTCATGAAGCTTCTCTATTAGGGACAGCAACTTGAGTTTTGTAACAAAAACAGAAGTATAAGAATGCACAGCAGAGACTTTTTAGAGCCTCTTCAAAATGCAATTCAGGTGGAAGACAGATGGATGTTCTTTGGCTCTTGCTTCACTGCCCTTTGCTCCTCTCCAGAGCAAAAACCAATGGTGCCAGAGAGGAGTGGAGAATGGTGAATAAGGCAAAGCACAGAGGAATTTTAGGACAGTGAAAATCCTTTATTTACATTGATAGGTCTATGTCATATATTATACTTTTCTCCAAATACATAGACTAAAGGAGTTTTGCCAAACCCATATAACAGTGACTCTAAAGGTAAATTACAAACTTTGGGTGATTATGATGTGTTAATGTGGGCACATTGATTGTGAAAACTGTACCATTCTGGTGAGTGATGTTAATATAGTAGGACATTCAAGTATGGGGATGACGGGCACATGAAAAATCTGTACCTTCCTCTCGATTTTGTTGGAAACTTAAAACTGCTTTAAAAAATAGTCTTTAGTTTAAAAAAAAATGATGCTGTCATTCAGAATCTACATAATAGCTATTAGTGCTGAACTCTTCAATTTCAACGATTAACTAATAAGAAATTTTAAAATTAGGGTATTAAGTATTTTTTCTGGGTAATGAATCTAATGGACCACACCACACCAGTTAAAGCAGTGCAGAAATAATGTTGAACAGTGGCATACATATTAATCATATTGTATGACTATTTAAAGAAAGAAAGATAGAAAAAAATAGTTCTTATTTATAAACAGACTGAAGATACTTTACATTCTCTTACATAAGCAGAACTTTAAATCTCTGGCATATGTATTCTATGATAAAAAGCAATTAGGCTGACAACAAGTATACTTTCACCACTATATTCAGATTTCAGAATGTATAACTCATTTGCACTTTTTGTTGTATGTCCAGACATTAAAAAAGAAAAAAAGAAACATTCCTGGTCAAAGATACCATTGTAACAAAATGTCCACTTCAGTATGCTCCATAATTTTATTTCTATTTTATTCTTAAAAAGATTTTATATTTATTATTTTTAGAGAGAGGGGAAGGGGGAGAGAGAGAGACATTAATGTATGGTTGCCTTTTTCACCTGCCTCCATAATTTTATAATTGTAAACTATCACAATGCAATACCATGGCAGAACATTCTCATAAATGTCCAAAAACTAAGTTAAATAACTTGAAATTAAAGACAAAACAAAAGATATTAGGAAAGTATATCATTAAAGGGAATCACTGAAATTGTCTTTGCAAAGGAGTACAGGGTCTGACTCGTACGTGTCACACAAGACAAGGTCAGTCTCCTAATGCGCTTCATTAACATTCCCTACAGACAGAGAACTCTCTACTGTGCAAACACGAAGCTCACTTTCCTTTTGTCCCTCCTGGGCTTCACATGGAAAAGAAACCATAGTCTTGCCTAAACATTTCAGTTTGATAAAATATTACTCTCAAACTGAAATAACTATTATCGTAGAGTATGTTGTCTCCCATCTACAAAAGCTCACACCCTTGTTATAATTACTTCAATACTAACAACTCCTCCTCTTAATACTCACGATGTGGGGGATTTTGAGAAGGTAACAAACAAAATTGGTATTTTAAAAAGGAATCTAATGGACATGGACAATGAGGGAGGGATTGACTGTGGGAGAGAGGGTGGCGTAGGTGGGGCAGGGGAGAGCAATGGGGGGAAAATGAAACAATTGTAATACAATAACAATATATTAATAATTAAAAATAACAAAATATTTTTCTCCTTCCAGATGCCTACTTCTAACCGTTTAATTTTATTTTTCCTCCTTTTGCTGAATTTTCCCTCTAAACATTCTGTAGGTCTATATCACTTTTTCTTAACTAGATCTAAAGTGTGGTATTTATTCTTCTGATTTTTCATTTATTTAAATTTCTAAGAAAAAAATTGTAAAATATACAAAACCCAGATGACCTAACATACATTTTTATTTTATCCTTTTTAAAAATATTTTATTAATTATTTTTAGAGAAAGAGGAAGGGAGGGAGGAAGAAAGGGAAGAAAGGGAGAATAACATCATTGTATAGTTGCCTTTCACTTGCCTCCAGCTGGGGACCTGGCTGGAGACCTGGCTTGCAACCTGGGTATGTGCCCTGACTGGGAATCCAACTAGCAACACCTGGGTAAGCAGGCCAGTGAAATTTTTAAATTTTAAACTAGATGCTTATTACATCAACAAAATATTCTCAATTTTTATAAATTTCTGCTTTTCTATGCAATTCAAGAATGTTAATAGTGCTTATTGTTTATCGAATGCTGACTGTTTAGTGCCAGACACAATTCTAAGAGCATGACATATATAAATTATTTGACAATCATAGCTCCATGAGATGGGTGTGATATTTGCCCTATTTTATGCATGAAAATTGTAGTATAGCATGCCTTAATAACTTAATGACAAAATGCAAATGAATCCTGACATATTGTTAATTTCCTTAAAAGCTTAAGAACTCCAAATATATTTCACTACTGCTCCATTTAGGCAAAATGAGGTGCAGGAAAGATACAAAATTCTCCTCTACAAAAAACACCCGGAAAAACAATCAAGATATTTTTAGAAGTGATTTGAATGCTGGAATCCACTGTTGGACTTCTTTAGTTTACAGCCTCCCTCTATTTTGGGCAAACTATTGTGTTTTCCAATGTTGCACAGCTGGTAAGCTGTTGAGCAAGGATTTGAATCTAGGTCATATGAATATGGTACTTATGCCATTATACTACTATATGTATTGCAATTACAATTTCTCCTTTGAGTGCTTTGAATAAAAAAAGTCACAAATTGCTTGAAGTAAGTTTGATTAGTAAACTTAATGTGCTCTGTCATTTTCCTGGTTTAAAAGAAAATAGTATATTTGTATCCTGGTGGTGGCAATCAATTCCCTTTGAAATACTGAAGGTTTTAGGCATTTCATTTTGCCTAAATGATTTTAAGATCACACAAAAGTTTTCAATGACAATTTATAAAAACACATACTGACACAGTACAATTGTAAAATAATGTCAAATGCTAGTTTTTAGTTTTCTTTTACCTTTGTATGAACTTTGTATAGGCTTGAGATTATACCTAGATAAAGTTTTAAAGAAAGCAGAAGGGTAACAAGTAACAAATATAATGATGGGAATGTTTACCTGAAAAAGCCCTTCAGTACTTACTAAGCTTTTATTTGCATTCCTTTTCCAAGAAGGGAAATTAAAAAAAATAAATGCAGGCCAATCATAGACAGTAAGGCAAGTTGTATCCTGCATAGGGTCTCTCAGCCAATGGAGACTACTGGGGCCAAAACACTCTCAAGGTGCTACTTAATGCAAGGTTGCATTAGCCTGGAGCAAAACTGTCTTTTTTTCTTGGTGCTTTGTTATTGTTCAATTACATTTGTCCCGATTCTTTCCTGATTGCTTTCCCTGCCCTGTCCTGCCCTGCCCATCCATGGCTCCTATGCTCAAGCCTCACCCTGTTGTCCATGTACATGGGTCCTTTATACTTGCTCCTTGATTAGACTCTTCCCCCTCTTCCCCCATTATCCCCCTTCTCTCTCTACTCTGGTCACTGTCAGTCTGTTCCTTATTCCCATGTCACTGGTTCTATTTTGCTCATTTGTTTGTTTTTGTTCATAAGGTTCCACTTATAGATGAGATCATAAGGTATTTGTCTTTCACCACCTGATTTATTTCACTAAGCGTAATACTCTCCAGTTCCATCCATGCTGTCACAAAAAGTAAGAAGTCCTTCTTTCTTTCTGCTCCGTAATAGTCCATGTGTAAATGTACCACAGTTTTTTGACCCACTCATTTTATGATGGGAAGTTAGGCTGTTTCTTCTAGCACATGGCTATTGTAAATAATACCAATTCAAAAGAACCAATGCACCCAAGGAACACTAGAGTGAATAGATTCTTTTGAATTGGTGGTTTAAAATGCTTAGGGTATAATCAGTGGAGATCACTGGATCAAAAGGCAGTTCCATTTTTTGTTTTTATGAGGAAACGCCATACTGTCTTCCATAGTGGCTGCACCAGTCTGCATTCCCACTAACAGTGCACCAGGGTTCCCTTTTCTCCACATCCTCACCAGCACTTGTTGCTTGTTGATTTGCTAATGATGGTCATTCTGATCAGTGTGACTTGGTATCTCATGGTACATGTGTTTTTTAAGTTTTTATTCATTATTTTTAGAGAAGGGAAGGAAGGAAGGAAGAAAGGGAGAGAAACATCAATGTATGTGAGAGACCTGGCTTGCAACCTGGGTATGTGCCCCAATTGGGAATCCAACCAGTGACACTTGGTTTAGTAAGCCAGTGCTCAATCCACTGAGCCACACCAGCCAGGTCACTGTGATTTTAACTTGCATCTCTCTAATAGCTAGTGATGTTGAGATGTGGATTTACAATAAACTTAAGAACTGAAAGGAAAAAATATATATACATTGGTGGTTACAGAATAGACAGGGGGATGTTAAGAAGAATAAAGGAAATGGAGAAGCCAAATAACTATATGCATGACACATGGACATGAACTAAGGGTGACATTGCCAGAGGAAATGGGGTACTGGGTAGAGGGGGGCAAAAGGGAGAAAATTGGGACAATTGTAATAGCAAAATCAATAAAATATATTTTTTTTTAAAAAAAGAAAATCTCTAATGTTAAACAAAATGTGCTTTTATTACTGGGCCAACACTCTAGAGCATTTGTATGAAAAGACACAGTATGATACAAAAATAAATGAGTCTAATAAAGGGAGAGTGCTACAGTCGAGGGAATATTGGGGCAATTTAGAAAGTGGTTCCTTAGAAATACTTTTTGTTATGTGGAGCACTGGCATTAAAAATAGCTCTACTCTAAGGCAAGAGGACACTATAAACAAGACAGCAGGAGTGAAGTAATAGAGGTGTCTGAGTAAATTGGTCTGAATCTAAAAAGGATTATTTTTAAACTAGTAAAATGTCAATTAATATTACTATTAGAGAAGGGCATAACCCACAAGCATGAATTTTGAAGGCACTTTCTCTGTTGGTAAATATCAGAGTTTGAAAGGATCACAAAGGTTTGTCCCAAGGTAGGTTTTGTGTAACAGGGAAAAAAAAGGTCAATGGCAAAGGGTTAAGAGGGTTCTTCAAGTTATTCTCACTCCTAACCATATTGGGAGCCATACATTTGATATCTGAGAGGGGAATTCTATCAGCAAACTAATGAAATGCATAGCATGAAAATAGGCTCTCAATGAATGTTTAGATAAGTAAATATGAAATGAGGCAAATCCAGGAAAAACACAAGTATGCTATGTGAGAATTAGTACTATGACTTGAGTAAGTTGCATAATGCAAATATTAGTAAACAGCAATAAGCATATGCATGCTCATACACAATAAAGAAAGGAACAGATGGCCAAAATGAGCAGTAGGAAAATACATTGCCAAAAGTATTTTCCCTAGGAAACAGTAGTATTTTTGGAAAAAATTGACATCAAAATGTAATAAAATATAGATTTACAAGATAAGATGATAAAAACAGATTTAGATGAATTCGGAATTCACTGATAAATCTTCAAAATATAAAGAGAAATGAATGAGATACAAGAATAGCTTACTAGAATTAAGATTATAATGAAACAATAAAAATTGCATTAGAACAAGTGTATCTACTTTGAATAGGAATTTAAAGTCTCCAATCTTTTCTTATGTTCCTTCAGTTCTCTTTATTCCCTACTATAAAAAATGAAATTGCTATGGCAAAGTTGAGAGCATTAATGGGAATCTCTTTCTAGTTATGAGTCACTGAAGAATTGAATCTTCCACTTTTTCATTTGATATCATCAGACTAGTAATAGAAAGTGATGGCTCCCACATAAGGTGAGGCCTAGCAATCTTTCTCTCACTTCTTACTCTGTTTCTCCATGTGACATCCACTCCTGCATGTAAGTAGACTAGCTTTGCTCTAGGTTTTAAAGAGAAAAAAACAGCAACTGTTTATGAACTTTATAATTATATGGGTATGTTAGACAATCATTTCCCCAATATCCTAAAAAGATCTTAAGTTTTGTTTTGGGTATTGAAAGGTAGGGAAAATGAAATAGACAGCTATGTTCGCTGAGTCTGATATGGCTTTATTACATTTGTTTAAGTAGCATAGAATAAGGAAATACTATATTTCTCTATATGTAGATGCATGAAAGATGATAGATATAAATAGGTAATAGAAAGATATATGATAGATAGTAGTTAATAGATAGATAGATAATCTTGGAAACCTCTTATATAAGATAGCTTGGTATAAGAATCAGGTAACCCGTAATTTCCAAGCCCAATAAATATTCAAATTTCACTTCAATTAAGAAATGACAGCTCTGGGAAACTTCACATGTACAATTGGACAAAGACAAAAAAAATGTGATGGGAGATGGCAGCTGGGATAGAGAATATCATATGAAGAAACTGCAGATATACCAGAAAAAATGAAAAAAACAAATAAAATTTTAAAAATAATAGTGCAGTGGGAAAATGTTCTGGAGAGTTGAAGGTGAGTTTATAAATAAAATAATACAATGTACCATGATAAAAGAAAAGGAATTCAAACCTAGAATTCCTTTTAGAATTGCCAGGGACTAAGTAAAAAGGAAAAAGGATTCATGGATATAAACTCCAGTGTGGTGATTGCTGGAAGAAGGAGGGTATAAGGGGGATAAAGGATAATGGGAAAAAAAAAGTTTAGATTAAAATGAATGATTGAATGAGTGAACATATATCTTGGCAGGAAAAAATATTAACCATAAATGATTTAAAGAAAAAAAATAGGTTGTCTTTAGACTTTCCTCCCACAACATAAATTCAGAGGACAATAGCCTTTTAATCCAGCAATTCCACTACTTGGACTATACCCAAAGAATCCTGAAACACCAATTCACAAGAACCTATGTATCCCTATGTTCATAGCAGCACTATTTACAATAGCCAAGTGCTGGAAACAGCCTAAGCGCCCATCAGTGGATGATTGGATCAAAAAACTTTGGTACATTTACACAATGGAATACTACACAGCAGAAAGAAAGAAGGAACTCCTAACCGTTGCAACAACATGGATGAAACTAGAAAGTATTATGCTTAGTGAAATAAGCCAGTCAGTGAAGGACAAATACCATATGATCTCACCCATTACAGGACAATAATGAACAAAACAATCAACAGGCAAAACAGAACCAGATATATGAATACAGTGAATAGGCCTTCAGTGGGCAGGGGGAAAGGGGGTGGGGGGAGGGGGGAGGCAGAAGCAAGGAAGGGGAGCAGCTTAGACAAGAACCTAGTATAAAGGAACCATGGACATGGACAACAGGTGGGATTCACTTTGTGGGGGAATGGGTAGGTGAGGAAGAGGACAGAGGGGAGCAAAAATGGGATGGATGTAATACAACAATAAAATTAAATTAAAAAAAAACTTCAAGCCCTGGCTGGTAGCACAGTGGATAAGGTGCTAGCCTGCGAACCCAAAGGTCGCAGGTTCGATTCCCCAGCCAGGGCACATAACCAGGTTGCAAACCAGGTCTCCAGTCAGGTCTGTAGCTGGAGGCAGGTGAAACGCAACCATACATTGATGTCTCTCTCCCTCTGCCTCTTTCCCTTCCCCTCTTTCTAAAAATAATGAAATAAAATCTTAAAAAAAAAAAAAAAAAACTTCAGAGGACAATAGAGTGATACCTTACATAGAGATTATAAGTGTGTCCATGTCTGTTCCCTGACATAGAAGGGCTTTATCTAGCTCACACAACTCTTTATATTATGTATTCCATTAAAAAAATTTGTTGATCTTTTTAATCCTAAATAATAAGATTTAGCAATGCTAGTCTCACATTTTCTCAAGACAATGGTAAACTGGAACTGAGTGGTGCCTGCATCAGATTTCTGCTCCTTCTAATGTTTTGCCCAATATTGAGGCAAATTAGCAGTTGACATTGCATATGGATTGCAACTATCATTTTTTATTGTTATTTTATTACAGTTGTTTCCATTTTTCTGTCTTTGCCCTTCTCCCTCCATCCCACTCCCCTCTCCCACAGTCAATTCCCACACCATTGTCCATGTTCATGGGTCATTTATACATATTCTTTGTCTAGTCCTTTCCCCTTCTTTCCTCCTTTCTCACCCTTCCTCCTCCCCTTTGGTCACTGTTAGTTGGTTCCTTGTTTCCATGCCTCTGGTTCGGTTTTGCTCATTTGTTTGTTTTGTTCATTAGGTTCCTGTATTAGGTGAGATCATATGGTATTTGTCTTTTGTTGCCTGGCTTATTTCACTCAGCATAACACTCTACAGTTCTATCCATGCTGTCATAAAAGGTAGGAGTACCTTCTTTCTTTCTGCTGCATAGTATTCCATTGTGTAAATGTACCACAAGTTTTTGATCCATTCATCCATTGATGGGCACTTAGGCTGATTCCAGCACTTGGCTATTGTGATTAGCGCTGCTATGAACATAGGGGTACATAGGTTCTTCTGAATTGGTGTTTCAGGATTCCTTGGGTATAATTGCAGCAGTGGAATTACCAGGTCAGAAGACAGTTCTATTTTTAGTTTTTTGAGGAAATTCCATACTGTTTTCCACTATTTAAAAGTCTTTAAGGAGAAAAAGTAGTGACACAAGTGATTTTGATAAATAATAAATTATGTGATAGAATAAGAGTGTTTTCATTTTCTGTGAAAACATTTTAAGTTAAACTGGATAACCATTATTGGTATGAGATCACTACACTAAGGCCAAACTAAGGGTAGCAAGTATGCATAACACCTAGCCATAATTATGTCATGTAAGACCTTGAACTATAAGACTTTTAAAACAGATTTATCTGTACACATTTCTGTAAGATTCATTATTCCAAATGTTCTTGAGCTTTGTGAATACAGAAATAAAGTTTGAGACAGAAGTTGAAATATTGGAACTTATTGAGGCCAAGAGCTATTTATGACTTGAATTTAACCCAATTTGCAAACAATGGGTTGATAAGTTGCAATATGAGTCTTCACATCAGCTACCATAATATGTCCTCTACCTATAGTTGCCATATTAATAGAAAGATGGAATTTTCCTCAACATGAATTCTGTTACACATTGCAGTTGTTCTAAAATGAGACAAAATAATACGTCATCAATAAAATGAGTCCACTACCTTTATAGGCAATGATCTTTCTCTTCTAGAAGGAGAAGAAAATGAAATTAAAATCATCATTTGGCCCTCTAAATTATGATAGAGTTACTTCCTTATGAAAAATCTTTAACGGCCTGATATTGTCTAGAGAATTCTATACTGCTTAGTTACATATCTATTTCTACTACAATCTTATTTCATTAAGAATCATTATACAAATGGCAAAATAGATGGGTGATGACAGATAGATATATGCTAGATCAATAGATTCACATATATTAAGAAAGATGATAGAATTTATGGTCTCTGATCAGAGGAAATGTAAAGTTATGAAAGTAATAAATCAAAACTTGAACTTGATAAAATAAGGCTTGGCAAATCGCTGCACAGCTGCCATACTCATAATTCTCACTGTAAGGTCCTCATAAAGAATACACTCTGTATAACAAAAACTGTATGACAATGTTCTCCAAATGAAATTATATAAATTTTATATAATGCTTCTTATAATGGTATTCAGAATATTATTAAGTGGATGGTATAACATCAAAATACAAGTGAATTAAGAGTATTTCACCAGCGACCCAATTATTTTGCCCCAGCTTTGGAGCTTTCTGATGCCAGCTACTGAATTTAGACTATTTCAAAAGACTGCATGTGTTGTAAGTCAAGAACTATAATAATACTCCTTATAACCAGGATGTTCCTAAGGATTGGTTCAATGAATTCCAGATGATATTCTTTGTCAAGACCTCATGTTAGCAATATTTTCTATTAAGAAATAAAGCCTTCACTCCAGCTTTTAATAAACAGTGAGGGGTGGAATTGGAAGAGTACCCTCTAGAAGCTTAAGAAGTCTACCTGCCTGAATAAAACTTTATTCTTATTGCTAACTGAATATAGTTAAGGTCCTTCTCAAAGTGGTTCCATAGGAGTCTTCATTTCCAAATCATTGGGATTGGGCCTTCTGTGGGAGGAATAGCTATTTATTTGGCACCATACTAACTCAGTCAGTAAATATGTATTGCGTGCTCATGATGTACTTAATGTTCTATGCTCTGAGGATACAGTAATGAGTAACAGTAAACCCCTACTATGGACAAATCCCTTTTGTGATGAAGGACCTAAAACACAAACAGCCAATGTACTTAAGCACAAAGAGAAAAATGGAATAAGAGGCAATGAGGTTGGAAAGAAAAGTGAAAACAAAAAAGCCCCTATGTGATGTTTTGCCAAAGACAGTGAAGTTTATAAAATATTATTTATTGAGTGCATGATGCCCATGTGATGGGAGGTCCATGGAGTGTGAGTTCTGCGGGCAAAATGGGATCATAAAGAGATCTTAGAATATTAGGTTAGATGACAGACATAAACTGGAGCAAGTTGGGGAGAATAGCATTATGAACCAGTTTAGATGTTTATCCTGCTAGATAGCAGCTAGAAATGAGTGGCCAGAGGGAAAACAAAGGCAGGGCCTCCGGCATTACAATGTAAGAAAAAAAGGAGGCTAGCAGCAAAAGAAAGACCCTTCTCACCAAACAACTCAGCAATCCTGAACTCAGATTTATAAGATTGCCAGGTATTCCGAGAATCCCAAGTATAATAACGCAGGAGAAAGGGGAGTCCTTGAGACCCTGCTGAACAGGGGCAGAGGTCTTCTATCAGCGATAATCTCACTGAGATTGCCAGGTGTCTGGAATATCAGAAGCAGGAGGAAGGGGGTTGGACCTTGAAATTCTGCACTGGAAAGAGGGACCTCTGTAACAACTTCACTCAGTTTTTACTGAGAAAAAAAGCCTTTGTAGCTATCTATTATTCCTAAAATTTAGAAGGGAAGAGGAAGGGGTACCTCTAGAAGCTAGCTGAGGTATATAACCCCCAAACCCCAACAGTCAGGACACTTGGATTAGCTGAGTGCTTATTTGTAGTTTTTGCTCAAGTGCATAAACAAATACTGTCATTCCCACTATATGAGTTGGTCTCTCGCTTGAATTCATCTCTTGTGGCAAGACAAGAACCCAGTCCAGGAGGGAAGTACTCCAGACCTGGATCTCTCTCTTCCCTATCTGTAACAGTTGTAGCTTTAAACCTCTGTGTGAAGGGAGGAATTTAGGTTTAAGATTTATGGGATGTCAGCTGCATGATGTAGGGGAAGACTTGATGAGGTCAGAACATTCCAACTAGACATTTTACTGTACTATCCCAATATAAAACTTCAATCTCTGTACCTGCTGCAAAAAAGTACTTAACACTAATTAACCTGACTTACAGCTTTGCTATTACAATTCCCTGTGCTTCTGCTCAGGGGCCCTTGATATCTTATTTATCTTTTAATGCCCTGTCTCATTTTTTTTTTTTTTTTTTTTTTGAGAGAATCATCTGTTCTCATTGCAGTCAACAAGAACAACAAAACTTTCTTTACTTGTCTGTTATATATCCATAATGCAATTTTTAGTTTACTTTCTCTCAACTCACAGAATGAAGAGATCTTGTCATATTTTTTTATGAATCACTTTGTACCAAACAAAGCAACTTGCACTTATTGTCAGTCCTCTTTTTTTCCCTTAGAATTATCACTTAAAAAAATCAGAGGTTAGAAGGAGTATGTAATACACTGTTAATGAATAAATAAAATTTTATTTAGGGCTTCATTTACATCAGGCAGGGTTCACATTGGTCAGTTTCTGGTTGGGTGCATCTCCTTCCATAGTTTTGCTTGAGTCCATTGTTTTGTTTTCATGCAAATTGAAAATGATACATATACAATAGTTCTGAAAAGTTATAAAATAATTCTTTCAAGTGTAAATTTTATAGGAAACATGCCATTTAAGACAGGTGCACCAATAAATCTCTCCTTTCATAATACACAAACTGAATAAATGCTTTTCTGTTGAGATGAATGCTAATGGAGGTAGGCAAGCAGCCAGGAAAAGTTGGTCTGTGGAAAACAGGGAGGTAAAGAGTGGTAATAAAAAAGGATAATTCTTGAATTTTGGCATCCCTCATTATGAAATTACCAGGAGTGTTGGCACTCTAAATATAGGATGTGACTTTTGGAAAGAAATAATTTAATAACTTTGTACAATTATTACAAAGAATATTGATTGCAGATTTCAAAAAATTTACATTTCAAAGCATAGAACCAAAATATAATTAATTTGTTTCCTAACTTAGCATCTTACTCCATATTTTTATTGCCTTATGTTCCTTCTGTTTTGATACAACATTTTTCTGTGATTTACAATACTCTGGAACCATCTAATTCTGTAATGGCTGTTGTGCAATGTGTTTAATTGCTAGTTCTACTCTTGATATATTATCCTTTCTCTGTGCTCTTATGATATTTCGTTCTTCAGTGTAGAGTAAGTTAATAGGCACAAATTATGTTTTGAGCCAGAGTTATATATTATTTTTAGAAGAAAATGGTAGGTATTATTGAATTTGATTTAGCTTTTCTTGTGTCAAATATCTACTTCCATGTAATTGCTTTGTATTGTATGCTCTTGAACTTGTGATGTATATGAAAATTACTAGGTAGCACTGAGTATTTAACTAATTAACCTCTACCAGTGAATGAGCAATGTAATTTTATTAAGGTTTCCATATACACAATAACAATTAACCTTTTGAAAACTGTGTCTTTACTGTAGTAACTGTGCTTTCAATATAAATTTAAAGCTTCTCTCATGAAATTAAAGAAAGAATTCATAGTTTGAAAAAAATAACTTTTGAGTTTATATTCTACTACATATTCTTATATTTAATATTAAATTATGAATTTTTGAAAATGTAATCTTTATTTGACAAGATGAACTTCTGAAACTTTTTTATAACCTGTTATGTGATTATCTAGATTAAAAACAAAAACAAACAAACAAAAAAGTTTTTCACCCAGGTAAATCACTGTGCAATTTTTGTTTTGTTTTTTATGATGGTGGTTGGTTGGTTGTTTGGTTGGTTGAATGATCTGTTTTAATTTTGTTTTCTTTGACATTTTTTTAGATTTTTTTCCCATGGTAACAGTGGCACCTTCTCTCTAAAAGGTTAACATTGCTTCAAATTCAAGTGGTTGAAACAAGTTCAATGTCAATGTGACTAAAGAAGGAACAATAGGCAAGTAAAAAGGAAAGATAAGAGAGTCATTTTGCAATTTTTAAATATAGAGGGCTGAGATGAATGATGTATGTATTATTTCTGAGGTCATTGATTAATTTACTCATGTATTTATTAATAAAGCAGTAAATATTTATTCAGGGTTTACAGTGTTCTAGATACTCTATAGCTGAGACCAAGAATGGAAAAAAAGCTCCATCATTGTCCTTTAAAAGTAGAATTATTAGAGGAAGGTAAATATACAAGTGTTTATCATTGAATGTTGTAATTACTCTGGAGATTAAATGTAGATATTTCAGTGTGGGACAGAGGATTCCAGTTCTACCTTGTGAGTGGAATATTGATGATAGAAGGCATCTCTTTACAGTTGTAGGTATCTAGTGCTTGTTAGTCATAGGTTAGGATAGGCTAAAACTTTTTTTTTTAAGATTTTATTATTTTTCAGAGAGAGGGGAAGGGAGAGAGGCAGAGAGGGAGAGAAACATCAATGTATGGTTGCCTTTCACCTACCTCCAGGTACAGACCTGGCTGGAGAGCTGGCTTGCAACCTGGTTGTGTTGCCCTGGCTTGGAATCTAACCAGCGACCTTTGGGTTTGCAGGCTGATGCCTTATCCCCTATGCCATCAGCCAGGGCTAAAATTTTTAAACAAATAGTACACCCTCATTTCAGTGATTTTAGAGCAAGAAGTCTATTGTTTTCTACATATAAAAATCCAGGGCACATTTTCATACCACAGAATTCATACAGAACACAATTGTTTAGGCCAGACTGATGGTTACTGGATATTTTAACACCCACAGCCATTCCCATCAAAGGGGGAAAATATGAAAGAGACAAAAAAAGGATCAGTTTAAAGGCTTTAAATTAGAAGCACACCTGGATGAAAAGTGAAAAAGCTGGGCTAGCAGTTTTGTAGCTAGTGAGGCAGAGTAGCAGGTCATATGGTGGGGAAGTTCACTGGGAAGGGGATGAGAAAATATCCAGATTCTGATAAGCTGTTATAGAGACATTAGCTTTCATTCTCAGTGAAATGAGGAACCATTGCAAGGGTTTGAAAAAAAGAATGATATGAATACATTTTGTTTTAAAAGATCATTATCATTGCTCTACTGAAAGTAGAATAGCAAAGTGGTTTGCAGAGGAAAATTCCAGGATATTATTTAGAAGGGTCATGTAGTAGTTCAAATAAAAATGAAATGAGTGGTAGCATAGGGATGTTAAGACATGGTTGGATTCTAAAAACATTTTGATAGAGGAATCAGCAGAATTATGTGATGGACTAAAGTTACTACATATGAGAAAGAGATGTCTAAATGACTCCAAGTCCTGGGCAACTATAAAGGATGATGTTTCTTTCAAAAGAGATAGAGGAAAATGTCCAGAGGGGAAGATTACTTTGAAGTGGGTGAGGTGTTTATTAGATATCTGAGGAGAGATACTGAATATATATCAAAATCGGGAGTTCAGTAAGAAGATTTGAGCAACACATAGAAATTTAGAATAATGGTAACAGTTAGAAGTAGTTCCAGTTTAAAATTCAAAACTGAACTTAATTAACATAAATGTAGTGTGGTTGTCAGATTTATTTTTCCCTGGTTCATTGCCATAACATACAGTCTATAAATTATATATTTTATTACATATTTATGCAAATTCCCTTGAAATAAAACTTTTAGTTTCATGAACCCTCCATTGAGCAATAGATGCAATAGATGTAACCTAGCAAATCTCAAAAGAATACACTGTGAGCTCCCTCTGCTGTTACTGGGGACTCAAGTACTAAGAAAGTTGGCAACTACTTATGAGACTGGAGCTAAATAGCTGCTGAATATTTAAGAAAAAGTAATACAAATGGAATATGAATTTGGATTCTAAACAGTATTAACTGGCTTAACAGTTTCTCCTATTTAAAGTCGATAATATATTAAGAATGTTAGCAAAATACGGAGCTTGAAATACTTAATTCTTTGTTTGAAACTTAGAAATACTACATAGTTTTTATTTTTTACACAGAACCACTTACATATTCACCAATTAAAACCATGGAGGAATGTCTCAGACCAGAAGAGAAGGTGTCATTTTTTTTGGTGAATGCTGTCTTTTCAATAGAAATATCTTGTTTAAATTTTAATTATTTAATGAATATAACTTGGCAATATTCATATCCAGCAACTAAAATATAAAATGTAGTTGCAAGTTGTCAAAGTGATCAACAACTTAAACTTAATTAGACTAATTAAGAAAATATGTGCTAAAGATTTTTTATGTGGTTGACAAGGCATAGATGTTTTGAGGAAGTTTATATCACATGGCAAAATATGGTTAAACTAGGGAATTACAGTTTAAAGAATTATATTTATGTGGATGAAAACATAAAAACAACATGCAAGACACTGTACTAGTAAAGCAATAGCAGATAAGTTCATTTATGGTTAGTTCACCATCTCTCTCTGTGGGCATCATTTTAGGATATTTCTCATTTTATTATTTATTTAGTTAGTTTTAAGATCTTATTTATTATTTTTAGAGAGAGGAGAAGGGAGGGAAGCAGAGAGGGAGAGAAACATCAATGTATGGTTGCCTTTCACCTGCCTCCAGCTGTGGACCTGGCTGGAGCCTGGCTTGCAACCTGGTTATGTGCCCTGGCTGGAAATTGAACTGGCAACCTTTGGGTTCGTAAGCCAGTGCCTATCCACTGAGCCATCAGCCAGGGCTAAATATTTCTAATTTTAAAGACTCAAAAGAAATAATTGTAGTTCTTTAGCTGCATCTTATACTTCACCCTGTATTACATGAATATTTGATCTGTTTCAAGTTAGCTGAATGACCTCATTAGCTAGAAGCTGTCTCTCCTCTGTACATGCAAAACACACAGGCTTTGAAATAAAATAGAAGTGGTATGTCATCCTAGTTCTGCTACCTCATGTGTGTGGGCTTTTGGGGGAAATATTTAGCCATTCTCAGCCTTAGTTTTTCCTCTGGACATTGGAAATAACAGATAATATATAGGATTGTTAAAAATAATAAATGAAATAATGAGGTAAAGCACCCAGTGTAGTCTGGGATACAAAGGAGATACTCTGTGTGCTGCAGTATTAATAATCTATAGTTAATATATTTCACAAACCTCACAATGTACTGTAACTATTAGTTTTTGTTTTTCTCTGTTATAAGACTTTATTTTCTCTAAGAGTAAAAAAAAGTTAATGTTTTCTTTGTGGTCTTTAGGAACTACCTTACTACATAACATAATGGAAGCAAGCAATAATCACTGTTAAATTAGTGAATGCAGGAGGAATAGTGATATTCTCAAGTACTTATTTAAAATTGAAAAACTAATTTAAAGCAAAAATATGTTAGACAGTATCGTATTATTAATTTCTAAATCTATGAATTAATATTTTAATGTATCTAACCAATCAAACATAATAGTAAAAACTCAGAAGTTAAGTCACTTGCATTGGATAATATTACACATTCTTTGTTGCTTCTTTTTTCATTGCACTCAAGTTACGAAATGTAGCAGCAGACAACAGGAACAGCTAATCATGTAAAATGACAGTTGTTGCCAAGGCAACCATGCTATTTTTTTATGCTCTCATTTCTTTTCATTTTCCTTTGATTAATAAAAGCTCTCAAATGAAATGGAATATTGTGTTTATGCTAATTTTCCTTTCTGCTTGTTTTCTTTTTTTCTGGTGTATTCCTGCCATGTACATAGTAATTATTCTCAATTTTAAACAAAAGATAGTATTTTAAAGAAAACATTTAAGGCATTGCTTTATTAGTGTTTTTAAATTTTTTGATATATAAGAGTGAAAGAAAGTTACTCTTAAGAGTAAAATTCCTAATATTTTAATAAATACCAAAGTCTATTTTGTGATCTTTTGATATTTTAAAGTTAGTTTGCCAGAATATGAAAGCATTTATTAGTATACAATTGCATATGGCAATATAAATTTCTCATAAAAATCCAACTTAAAAGAACAACCATATAATGGAAAACTATAACTTTCTATATAAATTAATTAAAAAAAAAAAAAAAACAATGTACTACTGGTTGCTAATGCTTTGCTCTTGTTTAAAATGAAAAAGAAATAACCTGTCAACCTGTTAACCTTCCCTGAGTTACTCAATTAAAATTCACCATTAACTCTACTGCCATATGAAGTAGTTTTCTCTATCTTGGAGTTTTGGAAGAAAAGACATTTGAATTCAAAACACTTGAAATATGATTGGCTATTACCTAAGTATGTATAGTAGGGGAAATTAGAAAAGTAGGTACATTCTTGGCAGTGTAAAGTACATGTCAAATTCCAGGGGCATCGAAACCCATAATGCATTAGAAAAAGTTTAGGTAGGCTTAGAGAATATGTGGAGAGGTGGAGGAAGAGAAAAGTATTCTCTTTGTTTTGCAGGAGAGAATTAGGCAGATAATAAAGGTCAGTTACAAGTTTGGACTTTGACTAATAGCTAATGTGGTTTGCTTATGGTTGTATTTTCTGCACCTAGCATGGTGCCTGGATCACAGTGGACATAACATTTATTTTGATATATTTTGAATGTATATTGTTATTTCTTTTCTTTTTCCTTTCTTTCTTTCTTTCTTTCTTTTTCTTTCTTTCTTTCTTTCTTTCTTTTTTTTTTTTTTAATTTTATTGTTGTTGTATTACATCCATCCCCTTTTTGCTCCCCTCTGTCCCCCCACCCACCCACCCATTCCCCCCAAAGTCAATCCCACCTGTTGTCCATGTCCATGGTTCCTTTATACTAGGTTCTTGTCTAAGCTGCTCCCCATCTTTGCCTCTACCTCTCCCTCCCCCC